>WTXF01000078.1:0-153050 GCA_022496215.1 Russula brevipes | reverse complement strand
TCATAGAATCCCGTGACTACAGATTCCTTGGACTACTGAATCCCTGGACTACAGAATCCCGGGTCTCAACAAATCCCAGGTCTCAACACATCCCTGGTCTCAACAGATCCCGGGACTCAACGGATCCGGACTCCATGCATCCCCAAAAGACAATGACTTTTGGGTCTCAATGAATCATGGGACTCAATGAATCGCAGGACTCAATGAATCGCAGGACTCAATGAATCCCAACTGAATGAATCCCGACTCAATGAATCCCTAAGCAAAATGAATCCTGGACTCAATGGATCCGGGACTCATTGAATCCCAGGCATCAATGATGCGCAGAACTAACGAATCCCAGGACTGACGAATCCTTGAACTCATGCATCCCAGGACTCACACTTCCCAGGACTCACAATTCTGGGGACTCATGAATTGTGACTCACAAATCCGGGGACGTAAAGAATCCCAGGAGTCCCACATTCCCGGGACTCAAATGTTCCCAGGAGTCAAGCATTATTGGGATGCAATGCATCCTGGCACTCAACCTATCTGGGTATTCCACCTGTTGAATCCCGAGATCCCCAATCTTGGGATTTGAGACTGGGGATCCTTAGTCCCGGGATACTCAGTCCTGATATTTGACTTCCGG
Source organism: Russula brevipes (assembly GCA_022496215.1). Lineage (NCBI taxonomy): Eukaryota > Fungi > Basidiomycota > Agaricomycetes > Russulales > Russulaceae > Russula > Russula brevipes. Next base: position 152,416 of record WTXF01000078.1, on the reverse strand, counting down.
GATTCTCACCCTATCCAATACCTGGTCAATTGCTGGGATTCATCCTGTCCCGGGCCTTGCAACCCAAGATTCAATATGTTCCGGGATTTTGGGTTCTGGGACTCCAGCAGTCCTTTACTTTGTTGCCTCTGTATCTGAATCCTCTCATTTGAGTCCTGGCATTGCAATCCCCAGAATCCATGAGTCCTGGCATTTGATCCTGAGCATTTCAGTCCCGTGATTTGAGTCCTGCAATGTGAATGGTGGGAGTTGATGACCATGATGTGAGTCTCTGGATTCATGTTTTCCAGGATTTGGGCCCAAGGAATTGGGCCCCGGGATTTGAGTCCTGGCATTCCTTGAGTCCCAGGATTTGAGTCTCATGATTCCATAAGCTCCTGCATATGGCTCCCTGCATGTGAGAACTGGATGTTTGCCCTGGAATTTGGGCCCCCGGACTCCATGAGTGCCAGATTGCATAAATCCCGGGATTTCAATGGCGAGATTCTATCAATGCCGGGATTCCATCAATCCCGGGATTCCATCAATCCCGGGATTCCATCAATCCCGGGATTCCATCAATCCCGGGATTCCATCAATCCCGGGATTCCATCAATCCCGGGATTCCATCAATCCCGGGATTCCATCAATCCCGGGATTCCATCAATCCCGGGATTCCATCAATCCCGGGATTCCATCAATCCCGGGATTCCATCAATCCCGGGATTCCATCAATCCCGGGATTCCATCAATCCCGGGATTCCATCAATCCCGGGATTCCATCAATCCCGGGATTGATAGCAATGCCGGGATTCCATATATCCCGGAATTTCAGTGCTGGGTTTCCATATATCCTGGGATTTCAATGCTGGGATTCTTTGAGCTCCAACATTTGAGCCCCGTGATTTGAATGCCCGAATCTGCGGCATTTTGGTCCCCAGATTCCATGGTTCCCGTTCCTCAAATCCCCAGTGGCAAATCGCTGGACTCATGGTATCTGGGGCCTCACATCCCAGCATTCGAATCCCTGCATTTCGATGGAACTCCCAGCCTTCAGATCCCAGGACTCAATCGTCGCACTCATGGGTTCCTGGGACCCAAATCCTGTGACTGACATCCTGGGATCCCAATCCCGGACTTCATTTGAGTTCCGGGATTCTCAGTTCCTTTTTTTTTCCAATGAGCGCTTATAAGGATTATGTAATATGTATGTGCTTGGCCGAGCTCGGTCGGGTCATGTGGAACGTGGAAAACCTTAGGCCCAGTCGGCCTGTGTAGATCGGTACTTGACAACCACATAAGGTGGCCAATCCCCTGGATCCTGGTAGCCAATCACAGCCCAGTCCTTCTCCCAGGCATCTGGCTAGCCAATCTCCCAGAACTTGGCCACCAATCTCCAGGAACTCAGCTCTGGTAACTTGGTAAAATCTGGACTTAGAGGCATTCAATGTTCTTGGGAATTTAAGTCTAATTTAAGTCAAAAAAATGAATAAATTCCCAGAAATTTCAGAAAAATTCCCAAAAAATACTTAAAAAATACTCAAAAATTTACAAAAAATACACAAAATATACAGACATATATACTCACTTGTACAGCCACAGCCTTTCCCTTAGTTGGGTGAGTGTAGCTGTACACTCTTTTTAGTTTACCTTTTTTTCTTGTCCCTCTTTGTTCTACCCCCCTTATGGGGACTCTTCTTTGCCTTATCATAGTACAGTCGACTCCCTTATAAGTCATATACCATGATAAGGCATACTCTACAATAAGGCATAGGATTTTGTGATGACCAACTGCATTTGCAGGGAAATCGAGGTAATAAGGCATACCTTCCTTAAAGGGCATAAGGCATAGCTTACTCAACCAAAAGGGCATAGGCCGCATGGCTCATAAATGTTGAATTTAGCCACATTTTCAGAATTAAAACATTCATCCCACTTCACAATGCCTCCAATGCCTCTGGATGTCCTTAGAAATGGTCTGAGAAATCTCCAAAACAAAATTTCAGTCAAAAGGGACCATCTGCTCACTCAACTTGCTGACAAACAATCCATAACTTCTTCAGATGAGCATAGATGAAATGGAGCTCATTGATAAAACCACAGACGACGAGATCTTCAAGGTGGTGATGGATGCACACAAAAAACGCAAGTACGAGAACATCGAAATCGAAATCACGAGTGGCGATGACGTGGCGACTCCGACCCTGACCCCCATTAAGCAACATCCCAACCCTAGTGAGGCCTAGTGAGGCCCTCTGGGCATGAGTGGCAACAGTGGCAGCATCAATGGCAACAATTCAGGGTGTATGGGTGATGAATGCACTCCACCACTCAGGCCCCAGATGGATGCAAGGGTGGCAATGGCAGCGACGGTGGTACGCTGCACACTGGCATGCTCGAGCAAAATATCATATTATATTAAATTTGTCTATAGTAATAGTATTCTAGTAGAATAGCTCTAATGAAATAATTGATGAAATGAACTGTTATGGCCTGTCCCACTGTCCAGCATTGTAGCATGTGCGGCTACACCTGGGAAGGCCCAGTGTCGATGGCAGAGCACTGGTGCAACGATCATCTCTGTATTCCCTCAACTCCTATCCTAGACAATGATGAGATCGATGATATGATCTCACCTTATGTGGTTGTCAAGTACCGATCTACACGGGCCGACCGAGCCTAAGGTTTTCCACGTTCCACACGACCCGACCGAGCTCGGCCGAGCACATACATATTACATAATCCTTATAAGCGCTCATTGAAATAAAAAATGGAACTGAGAATCCCGGAACTCAAATGAATCCCGCAATCTGAATGCCAGGATTTCCATCGAAATGCTGGGATTTGAATGCTGGGATGTGAGGTGTGATTTGCCGCTGGGGATTTCAGGAATGGGAAACATGGAATCTAGGGACCAAAATTCCGAAAATTCTGGCATTCAAATCATGGGGCTCAAATGCCAGAGCTCACGGAATCCCAGCATTGAAATCCCGGGTTTTCTGGAATCCCGGCATTGAAATCCCAGCAATGAAATCCCGGCAATGAAATCCCGGCAATGAAATCCTGGAAATGAAATCCCCACATTGAAATCCCCAAATCGAAATCCCGGCATATTGAAAGCCTGGCATTGAAATCCCTGGATTTGTGGAATCCCGGGATTCCACAAATCCCGGGATTCCACAAATCCCGGGATTCCACAAATCCAGGGATTTCAATGCCAGGCTTTCAATATGCCGGGATTTCGATTTGGGGATTTCAATGCAGGGATTTCATTTCCAGGATTTCATTGCCAGGATTTCATTGCCGGGATTTCATTGCTGGGATTTCAATGCCAGGATTCCAGAAAACCCGGGATTTGAATGCTGGGATTCCGTGAGCTCCGGCATTTGAGCCCCATGATTTGAATGCCAGAATTTTCGGAATTTTGGTCCCTAGATTCCATGTTTCCCGTTCCTGAAATCCCCAGCGGCAAATCACACCTCACATCCCAGCATTCAAATCCCAGCATTTCGATAGAAATCCTGGCATTCAGATTGCGGGATTCATTTGAGTTCCGGGATTCTCAGTTCCATTTTTTATTTCAATGAGCGCTTATAAGGATTATGTAATATGTAGGTGCTCGGCCAAGCTCGGTCAGGTCGTGTGGAACGTGGAAAACCTTAGGCTCGGTCGGCCCGTGTAGATCGGTACTTGACAACCACATAAGGTGATGATCTCACGTTTCACTTACTCTTCTCCTTAATTCCTTCCCATCTCACTTCATATCATCAGGGCTCTGACCCGTACTTACCATCATGATCCCTTCTTATCTCAGCTCGTATCATTTAGGCACTGACCTGTATTCCCCATTGTTTCATATGTGTTTCATACTTACAGCATTCACTGGTAGGCCCTGACCTGTGCTCTGACGACTTTGTCAATTTATATACATTACTATACTAACACAGGCTTATCTAGCATATACAGTACAGCCTCTAGAACTACAGTTCAAGGCGCAAATTTCCGGCATCTCAGCCACCAGAAATTTGTTTTGGCCTCTGTGCCCTTAAAAGCCAGTTATTCATCATGAACTTAGCACATTGTAATGGAATCAATAGGGTGAACAAATGTTATTGATTAGAATCCTTTAAAAATAACTTTTTATAAAAAAATGTCCAAAAATTGAAACAAAAAGTTGAAAACCTGATTTCCCACACTAAAAATCACTGTGCAAGCTTGAAATCAAGTATAATGAGTGTTTATAGACATTTTGAAACATCTGAAGTAGCTAGAGATGCCATAATATCAGCTGGAAGGCCAACCTTCTGATGAGACTTGTACTTTTTACTTGCAGAAGCAGCTTCACATACATTCAGTCCTTTTCTGGAAGTGGTGTGTTGATGATGAGGCTGGTGGCTGACGGTGACCTTGAGACAGCTTGGAATGTAGGAGTGAGATGTGAAAGATGGAAGAAAAAGAGGGTCAAAACGAGGGTCTGTTAACATGCTGGGCACAGCAGGGGAGATTGTTGGGGTTGAAGTCATCGTGCACATTCTGTGTCCGGCACTAAAATCGCACGGGCCAAACACGTGCTAAGCCTCATGTCCATTCTGGGTAATTGACGGAGCAGCCATAATACATGTAATTCACTTTATTCTAAGATAGGACTCACACACACAGGGAGGCATCATATGCCAAAACCGTGACAAAAACGTTACTTTGCAGTATTTCAGTATCAGAAGCTTTCATAGAACATATTTGAACAAAATCACTCAGTTATGCCCTGTGGATTGCCTTTGCTGAGACATTAACTAAGCCTGATCATTTGATTTCGACTGGCATGAGTCTCCAATAGACATTTAAGGGTGAGATTGACGAAACGGGACAGCTCATCGGCTAAGTCCGAGAGCCAAGAGTTGCATCGCGTTGTGCATCATCACACAATGACAGTCTGCGCATCCCCTTCATCGAGCTCTACATATTGGGTTTCAGTGGTCTTCGCAAGTCCTCCACTGGTTCTGTGGCCTCCCTCAATTCAGTTCCCCGAGCGATGCACTGGCACCCCCAACACAAATGTCATCACGTCAATTCTCTGCCCTGTCACCATTAGAGGGTCTTAAGCTTCTCAGTCCCAAGGTCTTCCTCACTCACTTGTGCTCATCCAATTCCTCCACTGTGACCACCCATCAAGTTGCCACCCCACCTTCTAGCCAACTATCATAATCAATGCCACCCTCTGCCCCCAGTTCCGTTAAGGAGCTCCTTGGTGATGAAGAGATGCTCCAATACATCAAGTGACAGCAGCAGAAAAAAATGGCGCACGGAGCAACCCAAGAGGAATTGGACACCCTCCTGCAGTTTCCGGATCCCCTCCCACTGATGGCTCCTCAGTCCCCTTCTGGTAAGTTTGTTTCTACCTGTCTTGTCATATCACTCACACATCTTAAAGCTATTCTGAAGAGCAGCCAGCGATAGCATCTCATTAAGTACAAATGATGAGAGATTCTTGATTATTCGTTGGTATATTTCATTGGTGCTGGTAGCAAGAAGAAATCTGCCCACTCTATTCACATATGCAAGTTTCAATGCGAGTTCCCAGCCGCTACCAGGGTGAATATTCCAGAATATGAATCATTTCAATGTATTGTTGTCAGAACAGAATGCATGGAGTGGAAAAGATAGGTGACATGCACATGCCCTGGGACGATTGGCATCCTGAGAGACCAACAAACAACTACAGTTACAACTGCAAAACGTGATACCGTCTTGAACAAATGCATTTTGCCCGTGCACTTGCACTTGGGGGGTTTCCTTTTCGGGAGTCGTCACCGCCGGTCACAAAACACGTGATGCCCCGGTCTTTGTCTGAATCCTATCTTACTTGTTTTTAATTGGGTGCCTACCACAAATGTCTAACTAAAAATTGAAACAAGCGCCCAATGTTAGGATGTGGGGGTCACATTAGTGTTGCCGCAGCTCGGCTAGCCACAAGCCAGCTTGCTGAGCCGCGGCTCATGCCAAAGCCGGTCGGCTAGCTGGCTTCAGCCACATATTTTACCTATTTTTACACTCACACTTCAAAAAAAGATTCATTCGCTATGGTAATGACTATCTACAGGTACACAAGTGGGAATAAAGGTAGATGAACCACCCCCCATGCATTTGCGAGCGTGAGGGGCAGGTGTTGGCGGGCGCATGGCAGCCGGCGTCGTCGTATATACCCCGTACATGTTTGCGAGTGCGAGGGGTGTCGGTGGTGTGGCGGCCAGGCATCGTCATATGTTCCCCCCCACACATTTGCGAGTGCAAGGGGTCGGAGTCGTGTGGTGGCGGACGTTGTTGTATACCCCCCACGCGTTTGCGAGCGCGAGGGGGTGTCGGCGGCATGGTGGCCGGGCATCGTCGTATGTTCCCCCCCACACGTTTGCAAGTGCGAGGGGACGTTGGAGTTGCATGGTGGCGGACATTGTCATATACCCCCCACGCGTTTGCGAGCGCGAGGGGGTGTCGGCGGTGTGGCAGCCGGGTATTGTCGTATGTTCCCCCCCACACGTTTGCGAGTACGAGGGGATGTCGGAGTCGCGTGGTGGTGGACGTTGTCATATACCCCCCACGTGTTTGCGAGCGCGAGGGGGTGTCGGCAGCATGGTGGCCGGGCGTCGTTGTATATTCCCCCTACGCCCCAGACATCAGGAAAACGGCAAAATGCTGAATGCTTCTTAATGCCTCTTAATGCCTCTTATCCGCTTATTAAGAAGAGCACCCTGCTTAATAAGAGCAATAAAGAAGCATTAAGAAGCATTAAGAAGCATTCAGCATTTTGCCGTTTTCCTGATGGATCAAGATGACCAGTCTGTAATTGCTGATCTGTTGGTGCCGGCCAGGGTCAGAACACTCGCATCCTCGCGCGGGGTTGTGAAGCTGCGGACAGTGTGTGGGGTAAGGGCAGATGGGAGGATGACTCTACAACCTCTCCCGGTTGCAGTCCCCGAGTGGTACCTGGTGCTGTTGGTGATGAGAACGAGGAGTGAGCCAGAGCGCAAGGATGCAGACGATAGGCTGGAGAGTGCTTCAGAGAAGAGCGAGCTTACCTGGCTAGCTGCAAGCGAGGATGGCGCAGGCATCTCTAGCGACTCCAGTTTGGCGTCCGAATCAAGCGTCGGTGGCGGGTCCGCATCGGAAGATGGGAAGAAGTTGCGGAACAGGTGTTCTGCCTGGCGCGTTCGTCGCCCACGCACCAAAGTCGTTGCCATCGCTGCCACTCGTAGGTGGACGAGCGGCGTGCACGGTCGAGGGGTCCGATCGGTGGGGGAACGGACGGCATCGGGTCGTCGTCGTCTTTTTAAGGGGGCCCGAGTGGTGGAGGCGCGTCTGTCGCCCACACACTGAAGTCGTCGCCATCGCCGCCACCACCGCCGCCACTCGTAGGTGGATGGGCGGCGCGCGTGGTCGAGGGGTCAGATCGGTGGGGGAACGGACGGCATCGGGTCATCGTCGTCTTTTTCAGGGGGCCAGAGTGTTGGAGGCACGTTTGTCGCCCACACACCGAAGTCGTCGCCGTCGCTGTTACCACCGCCACCACTTGTAGGTGGACAGGCGGCGTGTGCAGTCGAGGGGTCCATTGGTGGGGGAACGGATGGCATCAGGTCGTCGTCGTCCTTTTCAGGGGGCCCGAGTGGTGGAGGTGCGTTCGTCGCCCATGCACCGAAGTCATCGCCATCGCTGCCACCACCGCCACCACTCGTAGGTGGACGGGCGGCGCGCGCGGTCAAGGGGTTGGATCGGTGGGGGAATGGACGGCATCGGGTCGTCGTCATCTTTTTCAGGGGGCCCGAGTGGTGGAGGTGCGTTCGTCGCCCACGCACCGAAGTCGTCGCCGTCGCCCCACCACCACCGCGCCACTCGTAGGTGGATGGGTGGCGTGTGTGGTCAAGGGATCGGATTGGTGGGGGAACGGATGGCATCAGGTTGTCGTCCTTTTCAGGGGGCCTGAGTGGTGGAGGCACGTTCGTCGCCCACGCACCGAAGTCGTCGCCATCGCCGCCACCACCGCCGCCACTCGTAGGTGGACGGGCGGCGCGCACAGTCGAGGGGTCCGATCGGTGGGGGAACAGACGACATCGGGTTGTCGTTGTCTTTTTCAGGGGGCCAGAGTGTTGGAGGTGCGTTCGTCGCCCACGCACCGAAGTCGTCGCCGTTACCACCGCCGCCACTCGTAGGTGGACGGGCGGTGAGCGCGGTCGAGGGGACGGGTCTGTGGGGAAACGGACGGCATGGGGTCGTCCTCGTCTTTTTCAGGTGCGGGTGTTGGGGCTCGGGAGACGAGGGGGCTGTCCGACTGGGGCGCTGCGCGCGAGGAAGACGGATTGAGTTGTTTGAGATGATTCGTGGTGCTAAGGTAGTTATGAATCAGCACCAGATAGCCAGCTATAGTAAGGAGGACATACCCTATGTGTTTGTAAGCGGGCCACGGCGGGGTGGGGCGGGGTGTGGGCACCGGGCGGGGCTTGGGCGATCGAGGCGAGGTGTGGGCAGTTGGGGCAGGGCAGGGCAGGGCGGGACGTGGGCGCAAAGAGAATGCGGCAGGGGTCGTGGGGGTCGAGGTTGAACATTGAACATTGAATATTGAGCATTGAGGAGGTCCTTTTGAGGTGGCAGGTGTGCCTCTGGATAACAGAGTTCTGGCTGGACACACAGCCAAACTTGTCTGGGTGAGGGACAATGCGCAAACGCGTCTGGGTGAGGGGACAACACGCAAACTCGTCTGGGTGATGGACAACGATGCGTCAGCAAACCCGTGACTAGTAACAGATGTCACAATTGTTAGTCAGCCGGTCTTGAGCTGACTAGTCGGCTCAAAGCAGTCAGCTAAAATTCGAATCGGCTCCGGCTTGGAACCGGCCCGGAGCCGAAACCGCAGCAACACTAGGTCACATCGCTAATGGACTTGTACTATGTCTGACCCTGACAAGACTGGGCCCAATGTGTTGGCCATATATGATTGTACGTCTATGTTTACCTACTTGTTGATTGCTATAATCGTTTCCCATGGTGCCTGGATTCTGTGTATCCTGTCAACCACCAGTGTTCATTGACCGAGAGAACGGTGGAGTGTTATTACTACTGTGGCATTTTATTACTACATTACCCCTGACTTGTTCCTGACCCGATTTATACTATACTGTTGAGTATAAAAGGACGCCCTTAGGGCCGCAGTCAAGCCAAGCTTGACTTTCTGTGACTTACCTAGCCCTTGTTATCTGTTCGAGCTTATACACCCTTGTCTTCCCTGTTCATCTCTATGTGACTCAGACTGCGCTTCAGTCTGCTCAGAGGGAACTCCGATCATCGCGTGCTCGTTCACACCCCGCGTGCTTGATGCTGTTACCTTGTCTCTGGGGATCGAGCCACCTTAATGTCAGGCTCCTTCCTTTCTCGATCGTGATTGGGGCGCTCATCTAATTACTACGCACCCAGTCCCAATTAGGGTGACGTGATCGACGTCCCCTGTTTGTCAGCGCTAGTGTTGCAACGGCTCGGCTTGGCTTGGCTTCAGCTCGGCTTCACGCGGCTTCCCATAATTCTGGCTCAGAAGCCAAGCTAGTGAATGGCTCTGGGAACGGCCGTGGCTCAGCTCGGCTAAGAAGCGGCTAAGCTGCGGCTTCATTTATTTATTTATATACTAATCGGTCCCACCTTAACATAAGCGCGCTATGCGAGCGACCAAGGCAAAGGGAAATAGCGCAGCACAGGGGGTGGTGCGGACCCCACAGAAACTATGCATGTATTTTTTGGAGTGCAAGGGGGTGGTTCCCAAGAAAGAAAGGCAGAAAGAGAACAAGAACACATAGACAGAGACCACATAGACGACGGCCGCTCAGTGGTGACCAGGAGCATTGCAGTGTGTGTCTCCTGCATACGCTCCTTCGTAACCTGAATAAACTGTTCTCTCAACATCTGCTGTTGCACAATCTTCCTCAACATAGTGCCCCGCTGCTGTAAGGGTTAGTGCGAGTTGGGGTTATGGCTCATCCCAAGGGGAGGAGAGAGGGAAAGCGGAGGGAATGTGCACGGTGGCACGACACGAGAGAAGGGGAGGGAGGAGGAAATGCACATGGCAGCGTGGCACATGAGACAGATGCAGTTAGTATCTTCCTTATATACAGGAGACCAGTAGCTAAGGAATGAGAAAGGAAAAGCATAAGAGACAGGGTAGTAACGAGATGCCGAAGGCCCAGAACGGGTCAGCAATATCTAAAGTTTTGGGGTTGGGAGCGACAGTGTCGATCTTGTGGTGGCAGTGGCATCGCATTGAAGGGTCGAGACAGGGGAAAAGAGGTACAGTAAAATTGTAGAATGGAGAGAGGGAGAATGAAGACTAGACTCAGGTATTGCAGTGCACTCCAGGTGCTCCGATGTGGCGGTTTCAGGCCCAACGCGCGGGCTCTCCTTACACCAGCCCGGGGGTCGAGATATTGACCATCCTCGGTCAACTGCTGGAACTGCTGTGAATGGCGCTGTTGAAGCGTGAGGCGGTGGCAGCGGAGGCGGCATGGCTTTTGAGGTTGGAGGCGTTGCTGTTGCGGGCGGCGGTGTAGTCGGTTGGTGATGTTGATGTCGGCGGCGGCGGCACAAGCGGGGGCGTTGATGACTTCTTGTGCTTGTGGGGTGGTCGTGTTGAGATGTTGTGGCGCTGGCGTTGACGGCGTTGCTGTCTTGGTTTTGTGGGTGCCGAGGTCTTGAAGCGTGCTGGAGTTGACAGGAGGCAGGTCGGGAATGTTTGAGGCTTGCGTGCTGGCGGCATTGGACTTGTGGGCGGCGGTACTGCGCGTGCGACGTTGGCTGAACTCGCGGCGTCTGTTCTTGTAGTGGCGCGAACACTGGGGGCCATTGAGGTGTCGGCACGCGGCTCGAAGTTGCTCTGGTCGTGGGGGCGGGGGCTCGGGTGGAATGTCGAGTTGGCACGACTGTAAGGACTGCAAGGGCGGCGTTGGAGGGTGAAGGGGTGGATTTGACAGTGATGACGCGGGCATGACTGGCGACAGCGGCGGCTGGGGTATTACCGGGGGTAGCGTGTCGCGATGAAGAGGGGCAAGGATGTCTGAACGAAGAGATGGGAGATGAAGCGAGCGCACGGCTCGGCTGTTGCTTCGCATTTGTGATACGGGTCGCTCTCACTCGCAGGAATAGTACTCTGAGCCTTGCAAAGGGGCGATGGCGCAAACGGGGCTCCTTGAGGCAGAAAGCGGGCGGGCGGCGGATGGCTGAGTGATGGAGGGGGAGGCATGGACGTCGCGGGCAACGGTGGAGGCTCAGGTGGCGGTTTGAGAAGCGCGGACCGGGGCATGAAAGGGGGTAAAGTGTCGAATGGCGAAGAGGGGGAAACAACTGCAACGGCGGCCTCCGGATAGCGTTGCGGGCTGGACTTAGCCGCGTTGTTGGTCGCTGTTGGGCAGCTGGGGGCCTTGTCTCCTGACTCCTGGAGCTTGTCTTTGTCTTCTCCTCAGCAATAAAAATGTCCTCTATTCTCGCGTGATACCGTTTTGCGAGGGCCGAGGCCAGTTTGGCCTGCTCCCAGCGACGTGTGAGTCGGTGGCTCCATTGCTCGAGCGCTCGGGTCTTTGAATGGACTCCGGGCTGCGCGGCGACACAAAATCCGGTGCTGCTCTGCGTGCTGCTGTCGCTGGGGGACGTCTGGGCAGTGACGGTCGGCTGGGGTGCAACTGGCGGAGAGGCGACGGCGGAGGCGGGTGGAAGGACTGGAAGCGAAGTATTAGCAGCGGCGGCGGGCGGGACTGCTGAGGGCGAGACAACGGTGGCTGAGACTGCTGAGACGGCGGCGGCTGACGACGAGGTTGCCAAGACGGCGGTTGGGGACGATACTGCTGGAGGTGAGATGGCGGTGGCTGAGACTACGGAGGACTGGACAGGAACGACAGCGCACTGAGGGGATCTGGGCAGCGTGGTGGCAGTGGGCTGGGTGATGACGGCAGACTGAGGGGCAACAGCTGCTGGCAGCGACGTGGCGACAGGCGGGGAGACGATGGGAGGCTGGGAAGTAACAACGGGGTGGGGAAGGGCAACAGGCTGAGTGGCCGGCTGGATCATGAAGGAAGCACGCTCCGGTTCGGGTATGCGCAGGCCTGTAGCAGCACTGGGACAGAACTGCATGAGTAACCTGTACAGGTCTGCATACAAGGGGTCGCAAACGGTGAGGCTCCGGAGGGTGCGGATCAAGTCCTTGAGCACATAGAAGTTCTCGAGAGACCGGCGGAACAGCATCCAGTCGCGGGTCTCGTAGCCTCTAGCACCTCCTTGAGGCGATGGTCCACAGCATTCATGTATTTGAGAATGGACTCCACCTTCTCCTGATCTGTGAGGCAATAGTCATCTGCTAGCTCCTCAAACTTGAGTAGGAACGCCTCCAGTAGCTCGCCTGATTCTCCTGAGTAGTAGGGGGCATGTGGTGAACCTGGCAGCGGCATGGCTCTGGAGCCGGTCCAGATGCGACGCATGATAAACGGCATGGCGAGGCGCGGTTCGGAAGCGGCTGACTGTCGGGCGACGGAGGGCAGGAGCGGCGGCGTGGCAACAGTGGCGAATGCAGCAAAAAGTGAGGTGGCGCGGTGGTGTCAGACTGAGCAGCGGGGACGGTGATACGACGGGGAGACGACTGGAGACGAAGCGGTACACGGGTAAGGGTAGTCACGGGTACGGGTACAGGTCACACTAAGGGAACCCGTGACCCGCACCCAACCCGCCACCAAACACCACATGTCCTCAACTCCTCGCCTTCGTTGAGATCAAGCTTCCGCGCCTGAAGACCATGGCCTTTGGGCTTTGGATCAATATGATTTGATACCCAAGCAATTGGGCTGCTCGTGTACAAGCTGGGGAATTCGGAGTTCGGGAGGTCGCCCGTGCGTCAGTGCGTGGCTCCGGGGTGTATCTTGCCCTTGCATGGCGCATCAGCGTCCGGTCCTCTGGCCGAGTCGGGACGGCTTCCGCAGCTCCTCCGTCCCTGCAGGAGCTCGAGTGTGTTCGTGTAGGGCAGGCGAAAAGAGTGCGTGGCGTGCTGTGAGGTCAGAGCACCGCGGATCGACGCGTTCAGAGTGCCTGCCAACTCGAGCCCCGTCGTCGTGACCAGGTGCGCCCTCGTTTTCCCCTATTTCTATCCCTTTTGCTAACTTTCTTCGTATTCGTAGTCGCCCCGCGCGTTGTCGCTGACGTGTTTTAAGTTGCTTGTTGTTGGTCCTCGTCGGATGACAACGAACCCATTTGTTATCCTCTTTTCTTTTGTCGCCTCCCCCCTCTTTCCCCGACCTCTCCCATCTAACGAGCATGGAGCCTTCGGATCAAACGGTACCCATGACACCAGAAATGAGGCGACACCATCTTTCCACCCATGGAGCCATTCGCGGAGCCACCACCTCCTAAGCCGTCCCGCCTCTGCAGCCGCTATCCCGCTCTTTCGAGAGTCCCACCCGGACCCACTCAGATGCTTGCAGCGCTGAGTACACCATCCACGCCACCGCCGCTCTTTGAACCGTCGCTTGAGCTGCCACCGGTCAAACCCGCGCTCACACCACCACCACCCTAAGCCGCCTCTCCCTGCAGCTGCTAACCCGCCCTTTCGAAGTACATAATCAACAGCCAAAGTCGCGCCCAAACGCAATTGCATCGTTCACAGCGGGCATGCAGTGACATGCGCGCGGAGCTCCCAGGGCGGGAGCGGCCATGGCAAGACCTTGCCGACCACCTGCATGCTCTGCGAAGAGGAGCGTCGCCCACGCCGAGCAACCAATTGCAAGGGCATCACGCGCAGCGGGCACGACGCACGCTCGGAGCTCCCAGGGCGGGAGCAGCAACGGCAAGACGTCACCATCACCTGCACGATCTGCGCGGAGAAGCGTCACCCCACCGAGCAATCAAGCACAAGGAGATCGCACACAGCAGGCACGAAGCACGCGCAGAGCAACGGCAACACATCACTGGCACCTGCGCGATCTGCGCGGAGAAGCGTGCCCCGCAGAGCGATCAAGCACAAGGAGATTGCGCACAGCGGGCACGAAGCACGCGCAGAGCAATGGCAAGACGTCACCGGCACCTGCGCGATCTGGGCAGAGAAGCGTTGCTGTGCTATAAGGGATGAGAGTCGGGTGTCGGGCGCTCCGGCGTGGCTAATCCGAGCCAGACGTGCTCAACGCGCACGCATTCCGGAGGCCATCGTCGCAGCCACTTCCCCCTCCTCGCCTTTTGACACTTCGCCCCCGGTCATGCCCCAGCCCGTGCCTCTCGAACCGCCGCCTGAGCCACCGCCGTCGCCTGCCAAAGTGGAGCTCACCCAGCCTCCACTGCCTGTGCCTTCCCTCTCATCGCTCTGCCTTCCGCCGCCTCCGTCGTCTCTGCCCCCAGGTGCCCTGTCCACACCACCTGTGCTCCTCGAACCGCCGCCTGAGCCACCGCCGTTGCTTGCGATGTCCGCGCTCACCCAGCCTCCACAGCCCATGCCTACGTCACCACCACCGCCCCTGCCCCTGCGCGAAGCCCAGAACAAGTCTAATGCAAGAGAGAGCGACCTGTATCACGGACGTGAAGTGACAGCCAAGCTGTGTGCTCGCTTCGTCTCCCATCTCTTCGCATGTCCAGACGTCTCCTCCCCTCTACTCGACGTTCCCCCAGAGCCTCCGCCTCCGCGACCAGAGCAACCCCGAGCCACACCTAGACGCCTCAGAGTCCCCCAGCGTTCGCATCGCCAAAAGAACGGACCCACGAGTTCAGCCATTGCCGCGCGTGCAATGCCGCAGCCTGCAAGTCCAACGCCGACAACCCCCCAGCCTCAAATGTCCCCGACCCGCCTCCCCCAACTCCAGCACGCTTCAAGTCCTCGGCACACGCAAAAGCAAGGTCACCCACAAAACAAAAGTCGTCTGCAAGCCTCGCAAAAGCAACGCCCTGACACCCTCAAAAGCAGCGCCGCTGTCAGCACCCCCTGAGTTCCCGCTATTCCCAACACTCGCAAAAAGCAACGCTGCCAACGCCAGCACCGCAAGATCTCAGCACCGCCGCCACCTCCGTCTACGTCGCCGTCTCCGCCCCTCTTTCGTCGCCTCACTCACCCACGCCGTCGCCCCCGCTCCCTCCGCCGCTTCTGCGCCCGCTATGCCCCCAACACACAACTCGCCAACCTCGTCGACCCTGGCCTTAAACAAGTCCACTTCGATGGTGCACGCGATGAAGCCGAAGCCAATACCGGAGTCGGAAATGCGAGCCCAGACGACCCTCGAGTCGTGGCCACTAAATACTCTGTGGGAGGGTCTACCCGTACCTGTTGCAACCCGTGCTTGTAACCCGCGGGTTACGGGTAAGGGTAGGTGCGGGTACGGGTACGGTCAGCCCAGGGATACCCGCGGGTTACCCGTGCAATACCCTAGTCGGGAGGCAATGCAGTGATGAGGGGACGCAGCGGGACTGGACAGGCAGTTCACAAGGTGTGGGTACGGTTGGGTGTGGCTAACAGCCGCACACAAGCTACCTGCATTACTGTGTACACGACGCGTACTAGTAATCATACATTGAAACTTCGGACAAATGAATTGACATCCTCCGGAACATGATTTTGTACCTTTTCTCTCAGCTCCATTTCTTCAAGTTCATCCATGTAACCTAGCCCCACACTAAAATCTAAAGATCTGCCATTTCGGAGAGCAAATTTGAGAAGTTGAAGTGCCTCCATCAGATCTGATGAGACACGATTCCGCCTCGGAGCCATGGTTTCCTTTGCTGATGAAAAAATTCTCTCACATGGGACGGCAGATGCCTGGATGGGGAGGATATCCATGGCTAGTGCAAAGATTGTTGGATACTGCTCTTGGTTCTCCTAAGGCAAGGTCAGTAAGGAAAGTAGCCAAAATAAAGTACCTACCTGCCAAAACACGAGAGAATCTGTACCAATATTGTTGTCATTCAGGTAATTTTCGACCTCAATCTCAAGAGAGCGCTGAATTGTAGCTGCTTCAATGTAATTGAGGCCAAGGATATCCATTGCTCGTTGGTGCGTAGTGGCAGGCACT
Organism: Russula brevipes; assembly: GCA_022496215.1. Classification (NCBI taxonomy): domain Eukaryota; kingdom Fungi; phylum Basidiomycota; class Agaricomycetes; order Russulales; family Russulaceae; genus Russula; species Russula brevipes. The sequence goes on along the minus strand of WTXF01000078.1, from coordinate 136,385 downwards.
GGCATCTGAGTTGATGCTGCTTGTTTTGGTATGGCATTGTTGGCATGTTGATTATGATACGGACAAAGCTAAGTAATATAGTGTAAGTAAAAAGTTACACGCAGGGCTTGATACTTACTTTTTCAATAAACAAACGCTTGGCCCATTCAACCCGCCCTGAGAGATTATGTCGATACCAATCTAGCTTGATAGTGGGATCAATGACTAGAGGGGATAAGATAAGGGATCATAAAATACTACTAGTAACAAAACACGTACGCATTGCCAAACAATATGCCGGTGTAAGATCAGTATGGTTTTGATATGATGTAAGTTTTGCCAATCCCTCATCAATGGCCTCTGCTGCCTCAAAATGTCATACAGAACTCTCCTCCCATTTCTTAGTCATTGCTTCAAAGGCAGGGAGGACATGTGAAAGTGTCGGTGTTTTCTCCTGAGACACAATTTGTTGAAAAGCATGTGGGATCTCAGAGAGTGCGATAAGCATGATAATGGTCCTATCACAACAGATGTCCACTTACCTCAAGAATGCTTCGGAACATCTCAAGTGTTGCCCAGTCACTCTCAGTGAGAGCAAACCTTTGTAAGTCAGTAAATTCCTCATCTTCAAGAAACTTCTCAGTTGCCTAAATGTCACCTCCGAGTTGGTCATGGTGACTGTAACGCACTAATATATTCTTACCTCTCGAAGAAGAAGGAATCGCTCTATCATTAAAAATGTTGATGACCATCGGGTATCAACATCCCGAAGCAATTGTAGCCCTTTTTGATCAAGGAGTTCTTGAATGGAGGCCAGATGCTGTCGCCGAAGGGATGATGCCCGAACCTAATGATATGGGCTGTTATACTAATATAATTTCACGACAATAGCAAGAAGGAACAAACAGCTGTTATGAAGAATCAAATAAGTACGATTGGGTCCCGTTGCAAGGCACGAGAAGGGCCATTATTTGAAGAGTTTGGTGGGTCATACTCTCTGGCTTCCGAGTCGTATGAAATCTTGGTAATGTTTGCGAGAACAGCCTTGCAAGCTAAATTAACAATGTGCAGAAAGCAACTGGGTATAATACATCAGATTAGAAGAAGAATTAACTATGGCACATACCGTATCCGCCTCTCACGTCGATGAAATGGGACCTTTCGACGGCAAAGTTCACGCTCCAATGTGGACATAAGTGTGTCATTATTAGACGTGTTATCTAAAGTGACCCAACCGATCTAAAAAATATTGGTAAGTTACAGTAAGTAAAATGAATGCAAACAGTACACATAACCTTTTCAGTTATGTGAATGCGATCTAAAACACGAAGAAGGGCATGAGCAAGATGTTCCCCAGTGTGCCGGCCAGGGACATGAATGAATCCTATCAAGTCAGCACGGAGTGCAAGCTGGGACCGTTGAGTGGTGCTTCATGTTGAAGTCTTTGCCTCAATCCAGTGAGCAGTAACGGCCATAAATGATGACAGATTTGTGTCGGACCAAATGTCGGATGTAATTGAAACTTTCCCGAGTGATTTCTAAACTCTCTAAGTATGCGACAATAAAAAAAGCCAATACCGTACCTTCATATCCTCCTCGAGCGTGTCAAAGTGTTCTTGTAGCATTTCTAATGCTCTCTTGCGAACTGTTGTTCGGCTTGGAATGTTGGATGCCTTTAGATCAGCCCTAAGCATATTAAAGACTACTTGAAGACGCGGTGATTCGACTATGTTCAGAGACTATATGAACCTGTACATATCAAAACAATCATAATATGATAACTAACACGTACCACATCATCACCAACAACAAACTCGACAAGGGCATCCACAAAATTTTCATTCAAAAATGGTCGATTTGGATATCCAAATTTGGTGGTCTGGCCGTTCTCATTGTTAGTACCACAAGCTACTGATGCCTTGACTTCAATCCCGAGTTTGTTACACATCGCAACCCACTCATCCCGATGATGAAGAAGTAGGTGATTATGAAGCGGTCCAGTTGCTGTCCTCACACTGAAGTGGGAAATACAATGGTTGCCATCAGTGGCATGGTCATTTCTAGCACACTCTGTGAGTTTAGCATGTAGTTAAGATAAGGTGACAGACGTACTTGCAAAATACACAGACATTTTCCTCATCTTCGCGTACAAAGAAGGACCAGATGTCAAGTGCCCTTCCACCACGCTTGTTACCTGCCGGGCCTGCACGTCTGACATCCTTTAGATTTCGACACGCATGTGGGCTCGGCACTGCTCTAGCATTCTTGTGCTTCCTATGGGCAGGTCTTACTGACCCGGAATCTGTTCCGGAGCCTGTTCCGGAGCCTGTTAGATCAAAGTCTTCCATCTCTGCCCCAGACTGTGATTCTGAATCTGGACCAAGCTCTGATGGAGGGGGTGGCGTCGCGAGCATGGGACATTGCAATGGTCCAGAAGGCAGAGAATGGTGAGATTGGGTTGTATCTGTAGATATGGCCAGATCAGACTGAAATGTAACATGGTGCGTCACAACTGGTACAGCTTGAGTTGGGGCATTGGGTTGTGAGTATGGTGCGGATCCAACGGGACATGTATCTTCTAGAATCAGACTTAGTGCACTTAATTTCTTAGACAACGGCTGTTGTGACTTACGGGAGTTTGGAAAAGGCACTTGCGCAACAGGCAAGGCTAATTGTAAATCCAAGGAATCAGCCGGTGCCGCCAGAGTTTTGGGATCTTCCCATCGGGTACGGCGACTGCTACGCGTTGAAGGCTTGGTTGCCACCACCTTGCCTCCCACTTGAGACCCATCAGCGTCAGGTGGTAGTGTGCTTGCTTGTGTCTGGCTTTTTGATTTACGAGTTCTTGGTAATTGTTTCGAAGATGTATCAGCTATGGAAACCCATAATAAGTCCAAAGTTTCAAGCAAAGTTTTGTCTTGGACAGACAACTGACCTTCTAAGCGAAAGGAGGTCGCTATTGACCCATTTGGGAACACGGTTGTTGTAGGCTTCTTGCGGGCTCGAGGCATTTCGAAGTGGGTATGATGTCCAGTACATTCACCTTGACACCTTTTTTATAGAACAGTGAGAAATGGTCCTCGTCGTGCAATTTGAACACATCAACATACCAGAAATATGTGATAGACCACATGTTTGATCCAGACTAACACGCTGCCTATTATTGTTAACCGGTTAACCCATGGACGTAATCCAATTGCCCAACAGCAATCAATGATTTGACACATGAGATGGGGTGTTGGTTGACACATTGTGGGGGAGTGAGACGGAGATGGAGACAGAGATGGCCCAAATGGTCACACACCACATCACCCAGTGCACGAAGAACTGAGATGGAGGTCATTTCGCCCACCGCTGAGGGAGGTAGTGTCCACCTTTCCAAGATGTCAAGCAGAATAAATGGTGCTGCAAGCCAGCCCCGTGCCAGGAGCCTCGGGCTGAGGTCATGCCAGAGCGCGACAAACAAGAAAGTCAGCACACTCATCACCACCAGCCTATAGGTACCGCCAAGTGGGACGTAAAGGTAGCGCATGACCTGAAGGTTGTAAGACCGGTACCACAAGCGCCGGAAGCCAAGTGGTGAGTAATTATTCGCCATGCGGCAAACCATGCTCTCGGGTGGATCTAGCCCATCTCAGATGGCCAGCCTGGCCCATAGGGCGCTGTTCAACACCATTCCCTGAGAACCCACCACATCAGCCTCCTCCCCCGAGGTAAAAGAATCCCTGCGAAAACATGACAAGAGCGTGTGGCGGTGGCAGTGGCGGGAGTGTGCGGCGGCAGCAGTGGCGGGAGCATGTGGCGGTGACAGTGGCAGGAGTGTGCGGCGGCAGCAGTGGTGGGAGCGTGTGGCGGTGACAGTGGCGGGAGTGTGCGGTGGCAGCAGTGGTGGGAGCGTGTGGCGGTGGCAGTGGCAGGAGTGTGCGGCGGCAGTAGTGGCGGGAGCGTGTGGCGGCGGCAGTGGCGGGAGCGTGCAGCGCCGGTAGGCATCGGCATGGGTAATCTTTTTACTGCATGGGTCAACGGGTACCCCACGGGTTGAGGTACTCTACGGGTTGTGGCTTTGGGTGATGGACTTCCGAGTTGTTTTGAAGTCGGGGGCTTGAGGCATGCGGGAAGCGGCAGTCTTGCAAGTGTGGGATTTTGAGGGGTGCCAGGGGCGACAGTTTGTGGGTGATGCGGGTGAGGTCTTGAGTATTGGGGGTGGCGGCGGTATCTGCAGTATCTGGTCTTGTAGCCGCATGAATGACAGGGGGCGTTGAGGACCTTGGCGTGCACACAGCGGGCCCTGTCAGCATCTGCGCACCTGTGCGCGTGAGGAAGCGTGCCCTCAATGCGTCCATCTGGGGGCCCGAGTGATAGAGGCGCAGAGGCGCGTTCGTTGCCCATGCAAAATCGTCGCCATCGCTGCCACTCATAGGTGGACGGGCGGCGCGCGCGGTCGAGGGGTCGGATCGGGTGGGGGAACGGACAGCATGCGCGTTTGTCGCCCACGCACCAAAGTCGTCGCCTTCGCCGGCACCACGCCGCCACTCAGAGGTGGACAGGCGGCGTGCGCAGTCAAGGGGTCGGATCAGGTGGGGGAACGGACAGCATGCGCATTCGTTGCCCACGCACCAAAGTCGTCTCCTTTGCCGGCACCACCGCCGCCACTTATAGGTGGACGGGTGGCGCACGCGGTCGAGGGGTCGGATCGGTGTGGCATGTATGTGACCATAGGCGGTGGACGGTGCCACGGTGTCTATGAAAATTGAGTCGCCTAGCATTAACAACAACAAAAAAAATGTACCCAGGATCGAAGAGGGAGGATTGAGGTTACATCGACACATGTGGCACCGACGGCGAGGTGTGAGCGGCAGGGCCTGGCTGCACGATCTGATCCAGTGGCGGATGGTGTCATGCATGCGACATAGGCGGTCGACGGTGTCTACGAAAAATGAGTTGCCTTGAACGTGAAGAACAACCAAACAAAACAAAAACATACCTAGGATCTTGCTGTGATCTTGCTTCAAGCGGTCCAGTGGGGAAAGTGTTGAAGAGGGAGGAGAGGAAAATGAACGAAGGCGATCAAGGGTGGCGACGACGAGAGAGAAGAAACGGGGGGATGATAATGATGGGAGTTCGGCCAGTACCGGTTTTTCGTGTTGGGGCAAAGGGTGAGTTTTTTTGGCTAAGCCTCCGGCGCCTTGCTGCGTCTGGACTGGTGTGCACGGGCAGTGAAGTTAGTAAAGGCCTCGTGTTGCTCGCAATATCCCGTCATACGGCTGTGTACGACCGTGTATGGCCGTAGCTTGACGGTAGGATACGGGCGCGAGGACATGCCCACCAACCGTCTCAACATGTCAGGTACGGTGTCACATGTCACGGGTACAATGTGACAAATTTAACCCACGGTGTCACCCCCATGGATAGGCTGGTGAGCCACAGCTCGCGGCTTGCGCCGCTGATGAACGGCTCGGCTTGGCTCGGCAGCCATTGGGTAAAGGGAGCCAAGTTGCTGGCTCAGCTTGGCTCAAATGCAGCTTGGCTCAATCAGCTAGCCACTGATTAGCTAAGCCATTGCAACACTAGTCAGCACCTAGCACCGGCGCTCCCCTGTTGTACCAAGTTTGGGTGGCGTAATCTTCACATACGCCCACATATAGGCACTATGGCTTGGCACCTGTCCCTTCACTCTTCGTTGGGACAAAGTCACTCGACTTAGTGACATGAAGCAACATAAGACCAGCTAGGGTCTTAACACCCAAAACCCAAAAATGCAGGAAATGGAGTGTTTTCCCCACTTTCCTTCCTAAATTTCAGCCGCGCGATCAGAAACTCAATAATCATACTCCCACAGGGGGGGTACAAAGTGGCGCCTTGAACTGTAGTATAAGTACTACTCTGTATTTACCAGAGACTCTCCAGTTAGAGTCTCCTGTCTTCCTTGACAATTGACTTGTATTCCACACTCCACTCCCCTCTCCTCTCTATGCAACCAACTTTGAGCCACACACTGGCCAGCTACAGGGAATCATGTCTAACTCCTTCCTCCCCTTCAAGCTACATCTTCGAGTCAAACGCATCTATGTGCATAGTTGACTGGTCCTCTTATCTAGAAGGCGTACGTTACCCATCAAGCCAAAGTAGGGCTTACTCTGACCAGTACTAAACTATAGGCTTCTTAGTGAAGCATCATGCGACTACGACCAAGCAAGTACTAGTACACCACTGGTGGTGACATGAATCCTCATGTGTGTAAATGTGTGATACCCATAGTGTAGAAACGTGTGAGGACCCAACTGAACACCCCGAACGTGGCAGTAACCCAGATTCACACGCGCGGGAAGAAACGACAAAGGAATTTTTTTTAATTGAGAGGCAAACTATCTACTGTATATAAGGAATGTATACTAGGTTCTATGCTAAAATAGTTTGCTGTCCAAAGAGTGACTACCTTAAGTTCTGTCCATCAAGTAAAGTATGTACTAGCTAAAAGCTTGGGTAATCTTGTCTGACCAGATGTCTGAGATCTGCGCGTTCCGCTTCGCACGCTCCAGTTTCTACACATAGCTGACCCATCAAACCCATGGATTGTAACCCGTGGGTGGCAGGTATAGGTAGTGGCGGGTACAGGTACAGGTCAGCATCATGTGACCCGTGGGTTACCTGTGCTGATCCCTACCTGAGACATACGTTAATGGAATCAAAAAGGAGGCTCTGACATTTGGACAGGTTCAATTGCATCATATAATCATGGCCTTTATGTATACTTTTCTGGTCTCTTTAATAACAATTCTTTGAGTCCAAATCTTATAAGTTATAAAAGTGAAACTGACAAAATATATAAAGCATAAAAAGAAACAATTTGTAGGTCTTTGATTTTATGCAAAGTACTTGCAGTAAATATAAAATCAATTTCTCAAGATTGTAACATAAAAGTCACACCACAGTCACATGACATTGGATGAACTTGCTCTACCTTACACACAGTCCATCTTAGGACATGACATGAATTATAGTAGATCTTAACAATCTGTTACCAGCCTATTAGCCATGGTTCACTACTCGCTGGTGTGACCAAGTCTCCTCCTCTTAAGGGTATGTCTTTGTAGGACAAAGGCTCCAAGCCTTCATCAGGAAAACGTTAAAACGCTGAATCCGTCTGAATGCATCTTATCATGCTTAAAACAGCTTAACTCCTGAATTTTGCTTAGAAAATTTTTATGATTAAGACAAATAAAAATATTAAGGAGATAAGAGGATTTCAGAGTGTCAAGAAGGGTTAAGCAGGTTCCCAAAAATAAGCAGATTCCCAGAGTAAGCAAATTTCCCAAAAATAAGCAGATTCCAAAAAATAAGAAGATTTCCAAAAATAAGAAGATTTCAGAAAGTAAGAAGATGCCAAAAAATAAGAAAATGCCAAGAAATAAGAAGATGCCCCAAAATAAGAACATTTTAAAAAACTAAGAAGATTTTCAGAAATTAAGACAATTTCAGACAATAATAAGAGGATTTATTCAGAATATAAGAATACAACTCAAGTATCTAAAGTCCCTTAAGCATCCCAAGTCCTCCAATCATCCCAACTCCCCAAGTCCCCCAAGTATCCCAAGCCCCCCTAAGTGTCCCAAGTCCTACAAATAAGTGACTTTTAGTCACATCACACCTGAAGGTATACATGCTGTGTGATGCAAATGGCGGGGGCGCCGTGCTGGCTGCACAACGCGAATGGCGGCGGGTGTCGTGCTGGCCGCACAACGCGAGCGGCAGCGGGTGCCGCACTGGCCACACAACACAAGTGGTGGCAGGTGCCACGCTGGCCACACAACGAGAGTGGTGGCGAATGCCGCACTGGCCACGCAACGCGAACGGTGGGGAGCACTGCACTGGCTGCACAATGCGAACGGCGGCGAGTGCCGCGCTGGCCGCACAACGCAAACAGCGGCGGGTGCCGCACTGGCCACACAAAGTGAGCGGCGGCAAATGCCATGCTGGCCACGCAACGCGAACGGTGGGGAGCACCGAGTGCGGCAGGCACTTGGACAGGGCCGCAATCCGTGGTCTTGATGATGAGCGTCCTCGGGAGGAGGCCGTCGTGTCACCGAGGGGGTGTGGCCAGAATCGAGGGGGGCGAGCCACCTGGAGAGGCCACCATCCGTGGTCTTGAACTGGGGGGGCCTTCTCAGGAGGATGCCGTCGCGTTGCCAAGGGGCCAGAATTGAGGGCACCCGTGTGAAGGGCCCATGTCACCTGTGTCCGGGAGAAGGGGGCGATGGTCAGCATTGGGTACCGTTTGTGCCACCTCGCACTCACACTCACCTGATGGCCACGTATCATTGTTGGGCCTTCCGAGACCTCCAATTCTTGCCAGCATTGGGGCCAATTTTGGAGCCCTTGGGACGGCAACGTGACTGTTTTGTTGGTGGTGGTGGCCAAGGTGGGGGCTGTGTGTGGCGTGTGTGTGCATTGGTTTTGAAACCGGCAGCGGTCATGAGGCCTGACCGCGTAAGGGGATTCGGTGAACCGGCCCAGCATGCTGACGAATGGACAGTCAGCATGGACCCTACTTACTCATTCTCGGACTACGATTACTCAGCGGACTGCCGATTCATAAGCGCTTGATAAGCGCTTCCTTCTTGTTACTAAGCGGAGTATTTCCCGCTTACTGTACGATTACTATACGACGACTCAGCAACACTCGGGCATAGCTTGTAGGGCCCTGCTGGGTATATAAGGACTTGTAAAGTAGGACAGGAGACCTTAAGTCAAGTGTCTTGTACGACTACTTGAATATCACCCTCTTCTCTCCTCTGCATAGCCCTCTGGGAGTCTTGCATGAGCAACAGCCTAGGACGGCTCGCCGAGACATCACGAGGACTCCCGATCTATACCGAGAAGATCTATCGACTCTACCAAACCGAAGGACCAGCGCTACACTACGAGTCGTATCTGCAAGGAGCATACCTGCTGAGATACGTCGACATCATCACGGGATCATACCACGCGCCCAAGGAAGGGCCGCATACCTCAAGTCGTGTTATACAGAGGGGATACCAGTCCCACCGGCGCGTAGTGGCACTAGGCGAATAGGCCGGTGACATTACACTTGACTTCTCGACACCCTGGCGCCCCCAGACAGAACCTATATCACTTGGACGTTGCGAGAAGACGCACCAAAGAACCAGACAGTCATCTGGTTAACCCCGAAGAGAATCGATACCTCCCTTCCCCTGCTACGTCACAGCAGCATCCAGCCGGACGAAAAGCCCGACCCACTACTCCTTCTAAACGACAGGTGGTATTGCCTCGAGCCGACGCGGAAGGCAAACCATACCTAGGGGCACGACGAACCGAAATCGAACACAGATCGCAAACGAACCACCAGCCAGGGAAACCGTCGAGACACCAGCTCCCGTCGAGGAGGAACGACCAACGTCACCAGACTCAATCGCAGAACCAGAGAAACGACAAAGCGCACCAATCCCCTAGAAATCAAAATGGGATCAAACACCCGAGTAGAAGTACAAACAGAAACGGAGCGAGGCGAAAGCTCCAGCAAAGGGAAACAACCACAGAGGAGCGACCTCAGGCACTCCTAAACCAAGCCATGAAAAGGGGCACCCCCCCTAACGATAACCCAGATCATCCGGAAGGAGACCCGGACGACGACGACGACGACTTCTATCACGACGCTTCCCCGTCGCCAACACGGAGGACCGACGGGAAAATACTAGGAAACCTCCCATCCGCATTCACAGGAGACAGGTCAAGGGCCGAAGAATTCCTGACCAACATGCAAGCCTACTTCAGGCTCAACATCAAGAACGCACAGATGCGTTCCCCCATGACACGCGTAGCCCTATGCCTATCCACCATGGAAGGACCCGACATCGAAGAATGGAAACGCGACATCGGGAAATGGTTCGACAGACTGAACCCAAACATCGACGACCGAATGGGCGTGTGGCACACTTCGAACGCGAATTCAAGAAACAATTCGAGGATTCGCAAAGCGAGCCAAGAGCCAGGATGGCACTCCAACACTGGAAATGAAATGGCCCTGGTGGACAAATACGTGTCAGACTTCGAAAAACTGGCACGCCTCGCAGGATACGATCACACCAACCCCGAAACAATGCACTTCTTCATGAATGGACTACCCAAGTCCATCCTCACCGATGTCCTCCAACCACCAGTCCCGACCTCGTACCATCGCATGAAAGCCAAAGCAATCGAAGCCGTACGATCCAGAGTACTGATCGACGCAATAACCAAAGGAAGGACAAACACACGCCCTCCCCAACTGGTTCCAGCAGAGGAACCAGCAACAGCCACAGCAACAGAACCGACAGGCGTACAACCAACCAGGTTCAACTCAGCACGGCACCCCCCAGCTACAACAACCGCCAGTACCCATGGACTGGGACGAAGCCGCGCCCCGCGCCCCAAGGGCAGAGGATCAACGCGGCACAAGAAGGAAACATGCGCAAGCGGGAGCCTGCTTCAACTGCGGCAAAGAAGGCACTTCGCCAGAGAATGCCGCTCCCGAAACAATCAGGGTCAACTACGGATGGGCCCCGAACGCACCACCCGGCTGGGTCTACCAAGGACCCCACAAGAAGAAACCAGCAACCGACGACCCCGTCGAAGACCTACAGGCCAGAGTCTGGCCATGTCCCCGAAGACAAAGGAAGACTCCTCTCAGCTATGGAGTCCCGACCGAAGAAACCAAAGAGTCGGATTTTTAAACGCCCTTATCTGTGCAGCCTGGATAAGGAGCGGGACAGACGACCGTGTGTATTTATCGCTGAGAAAATCAATGTCCATTAAAGCATACATACACACGGCGTCTAAGAGGGCTGAGGTAGAGTCACTGCTAGACTCAGGAGCCACGGAAAACTTCATCAGTGAAGACCTGGCCTACCAACTACGACTACCAATCACGAGACTCCACCAACCACGACCACTTTTCAACGTCGACGGAACCACAAACAGGAAAGGAAATATCACACGATACGTGGACCTGGAAGTCCAGACCGGCCAGAAGAAAAGGAAAATGAGATTCTTCCTCACCGACCTAGGAGGACTAAACTCATCCTGGGATACCCCTGGTTCGCAGCAATGCAACCACAAATCGATTGGGCACGCGGATGGCTGGAATACGCCCACCTCCCTATCGTACTACGAACGGAACAAACCAACCAACACGAATCGCAGCAGCAGACTCGCGACAGACAGTAGCATCAAAACTAGCCGAGCAAGCCATCAAATCGAAACCAGAAGTAACCCTTCCCCCGGAATACCAACAATTCGCAAAAGTTTTAGCGAAGAAGCTCAAAACGATTCCCTCCGTCCCGGCCATACGATCATGCAATAGAACTAAACCAGACGCCCCGGCGTCGCTCCCGGCAAAAGCAATAAGACTACCGCACGACGAACTCCTGGCCACAAAAGAATTCATCGAAGAAAACGAAGAGCTCAAACGAGTCCAAAAATCAAGAAGCCCATACGCCTCAGATTCTTCTTCATCAAAAAGAAGGACGGGAAACTACGACCAGTACAGGACTATCGAAAACTCAACGACGTCACCATAAAGAATCGCTACCCCCTGCCATTGATCCCCGACCTCATCGCGGCAGTACGGAAAGCGGCACTCTTCACCAAATTCGACGTAAGATGGGGATACAACAACGTCAGGATCAAGGCAGGAGATGAATGGAAAGCAGCGTTCATCACCCCATTCGGACTATACGAACCACGCGTAATGTTCTTCGGACTCACGAACTCACCGGCAACCTTCCAATCAATGATGAACCATATCTTCCAAGAAGAAATACGGGAAGGATGGCTAGTCGTGTACATGGACGACCTTCTGATCGCCACCAAAACGACAGAGCCCTCCACCAGGACTGTGTACGACGCGTCCTACGGAAACTGCTGGAACACGACCTGTACCTCAAACTGTCGAAATGCGAATTCTACAAACAACGCATTGAATACCTAGGAGTGGTCCTCGAACACGGACAAGTACAGATGGACCCAACCAAAGTCAAAGGAGTAGCCGACTGGAGCCGCCCCCAGAATGCCAAAGACGTACGATCATTCCTCGGGTTCACGGGGTTCTATCGATACTTCATCAAAGACTACTCAAAGATAGCACGACCCCTGATCGATCTGACAAAGAAAAACCTGCGGTTCGAATGGACAGAGAACAACAACAAGCCTTCGAACGGCTGAAGACACTGATGTGCGCCAAACCGGTACTCAAGCAACCCAATTACGACCAGACGTTCACACTCTCCACCGACGCTCGGGATACGGAGTCGGAGCAGTACTAGCCCAAGAAGGTCAACCGGATCCCAAAACAGGGAAACCACGCACGCACCCGGTCGCCTACTATTCATCAACCTTCACCCGACGGAACGCAACTACGACGTATACGAACGCGAATTACTGCAGTCGTAAAAGCCCTGAAGAACTGGCGCCCGCATCTAGCCGCCACGGAAAGCCGATCACGATACTCTCTGATCACGCCAACCTATTGTACTGGAAAAACCCGAAGAACGTCAACCGACGGGTCGCAAGATGGCTCACCACCCTGCAAGACTACAACTTCGTGATCAAGCACGTACCCGGGAAAATAAATGCGGCAGCAGACATGCTGTCCAGACCTCCAGGGGCGGATACCGGCACCACAGATAATCAAGACGTCGTGGTACTCCCCGACAAACTCTTTATTCGACACGCAACTCTCTCGGAAGAAGACAAGAGAGAAATCCTGCAACAATACCACGACGACCCGACGGCAGGACACCCCGGTCGCGACAATACTATCGCGCTCGTCAAACGGCACCACAACTGGATAGGAATGGACACGTGGATACGGAAGTACGTCGAAGGATGCGCCACGTGCCAACAGAACAAAAACCTCCCAAAGAAAGCCACCCCGAATACCGCATCCCGGTACCAACGACGGCGTACCCTTCGAAGTAATAGCCATGGACCTGATCACACAGCTACCGCCAGCAACGGATACGACGCCATCCTAACCATCGTCGACCACGGATGCACGAGGGCAGCATTATTCCTACCGTGCAAAACGACTATCACGGGATCGAGATTGCACTATACTTCGACAACGTGTACAGATGGTTCGGCCTGCCCAGCCGAATCATATCGGACCGGACCCCCGTTCACGTCATCATTCGCCACCGACTCGTCAGAGCCATCCAAGCAACGCGGAACCTCAGACGGCCTACACCCCAAACCGACGGCCTCACGAGAGGAAGAACCAATGGATCGAACAATACCTCCGACTGTTCGCAGCAACACCCAGGACGACTGGGACAATGGCTCACATCGCAACGCCGTGCACAACAGCTGGCCCAACGCGACACAAAGTCGCCCCCTCACAAGCAATGCTAGGCTACCTGCCGAACCTGACAGGCGCCAAGATCCAGACCACCAACGAGACCATCAGTCAGCGACAGGAACTTGCTGAGCAATGGAGGAACAAAGCCAAGGAAGCGCTCAACAAAGCAGCCAATCAAGTGCCAGCTGAGCAATACGCCGTCGGAGATCAAGTCTGGTTAGAGAACAAAAACCTAACGCTGACTCACGGAACCCGGAAATACACCCCAGACGTCATGGCCCTTCGCATCACTAAGCAAATATCCCCGGTCGCTTACAAACTGCAGCTCCCCGCCGCATGGACCATTCACGACGTCTTCCACGCGTCCTTTACGACCTATAAGGAAACGGAGCAAAAGGGCGCAAACTACACGAGGCCACCACCTGACATAGAAAACGGAGAAGCGGAATACGAGGTGGAGGCCATTATCAATCACCGGCATCACGGACGTCAGCAACAATTACAATACCTCCTAAATGGAAGGGATATCCGGACGCTGACAACACCTGGGAACCCGCTGACCAAGTCACGCACCACTGCTGATCAAGCAGTACAGAAAGAAGCACCCCATTATAACCCAAGAAGGATAAAAGGACGAGCATCCGAACGTGGAATGCCATCCCCACTTCGCCAACTACTCAGACAACCCGCCAACTACTTCATCCTCAATCTCCTCTACCAATCATACATCAACATGGCCAATCAACTCATCCGCTACGAAGACATCGAGACCATCGCTCGCGCCGCCGCCGCCGATAGCGTGGTCATCAGTGAGGGACTCGCAAGAGCCGCCGCCAGCGCCGAAGGAGTCCAAGTCCAGGTCATCGTCCTGGAAGAAGGCGAGCTCAACGAGCCCCAGCCCACCGACAAAGACAACGACGAATCCCTGCGCTGGTCGCCGACCCCAACGCCGACGACCACGCCCCCGAAGGATTGGTCGGGATACCCCCGCCATCCTCTCTCCTCGCACTGCAGCAATGGTGCTCGAGGCCGCCACCGCCGCGGATGGTGACATCCTCGTCGACAACGCCAAGGACCTGCGCCACAATCCGCTCCCTCAAGGCCCGACTCGACGCGGCCAACCTCCGCGCCAACGACTGCGAAAACAGGGCCAACGAGGTCGAAGACCGGATCGAGGAGCTGGAGCGGAACAAGGAGAACGAGCCCCCCGAGGCCGCCGCCGCCGTCGCAGCAACAGCAGCAGCGGCCGCAGCGCCAGCACAGAGCTCCCGAGTACGCGGCCGTCTGCCCCCCGGCTTCGACGACAACAAGGGCAGGCGGAGGGTTCTACATCCCCGACGAGGACGGCGCCAGATCAGCCCAAGTTCGTCCGGTTCGTCCAAGGGGCGAGCCACACGCAGAGGGACCCAAGGACAGGGGTTCCCAGTATACCGCCACTCGCTCGCCGCCCCCGCTGACTACTCCCAGACCGACCTCCCCCTCCACTCCATGCCATCTGGTTCACGGCCGCCCTCTCCCGCCACAACCAGCTATTAACACCGTCCTCCAAGCCGCCTTGGAGCACAACAATTGGGGGATCGCCGCCGACATCATGCGGTTCCGGACCTGCGACGACCAGATTGGAATCTGGGAGGCCCGACAAGAGGAAGCCCGCCAGCGAGTGGAGCGCGCCCGGGAAGAGCGCACCCAAGCGCGCTTCCGGCTCGAGGCCGCGCGCGCCCACCGCCACTTCGCGCATCTGGAAAGGACCAGGCGCGGAGAAGACTGGCACTACGATGAGGAGCCGACATGGTGGTCCCCCTCGCCCAACTGGGACGACGAGGGCGCAGGAACGTCAGAGGTCGCGGACGACCTCAGGACTAGAGGGGGGATGGTGAAACCGGCATCGGTCATGAGGCCTGACCGTGTAAGAGGATTAGGTGAACCGGCCCGCCTTGCTGACGATGGACAGTCAGCATGGACCTTGATGACTCAGTACGGTACGATTTCTCAGCGGACTGGTAACGATTCATAAGCGCCTTACAAAGCGCTTCTTCTGACTAAGCGGAGTATTTCCCGCTTACTGTACGATTACTATACGACGACTCAGCAAACTCGGGCATAGCTTGTAGGGCCCCTGCTGGGTATATAAGGACTTGTAAATAGGACAGGAGACCTTAAGTCAAGTGTCTTGTACGACTACTTGAATATCACCCTCTTCTCTCCTCTGCATAGCCCTCTGGGAGTCTTGCATGAGCAACGGGCTAGGACGCCGCGCCGAGACATCACGAGGACTCCCACTCTATACCGAGAAGATCTACCGACTCTACCAAACCGAAGGGCCTAGACGTTATACATACGAGTCATACCTCCAAGGGCATACCTGCTGTGATACGTCGATATCATCACCGGTTCCTACCACGCGGACAAGGAACGAGCAACCTACCTTCAAGTCGTGTTGTACAGAGGGGATACCAGTCCCGCCGGCACGTAGTGGCACTAGGCGAATAGGCCGGTGACACGCGCTCGCTCCACAATTCGGAGCCTGGCCATTTTGGGTAACTCAGTGCGGGGTATCCGGTTTGCCACTTGGCGCCGTCTATTTCACTCCATCGTTGTTCCCATACTAACCTACAGCGCCCCCATTTGGCACCCTAGTGTCAGGGCTCGCCCCGGCCTCACTTCTCCCCTACAGGTTGCACAAAACGATGCACTCCGGAAGATGGCGGGCGCGTTCCGCACGACCCCCATCAACCCCCTGCACTCTCTCCTCGCCATCCCTCCCATCGTCTACACCCTCCGTAAACTCGTCCGCTCTTATGAGGACCGCCTCACACGCCTACCACCGACCCACCTATTACTTACCCTGACTCATACCAACCCCGCTGCCCGGGCCTGGTCACCTTACCAACCACCCTCCACTCTAAGACGGGCCCTACGGGACATCCCGAGAGTCGCTCACTTTTCCTTACCTTCACCACCTTACTCGAACACGTTCTCCCACCCTCGCCTCCACCCACCCCCACTCCATCGGGCCACACCCCGTGACCACATAGAAACCAAACGGCGAATGAGTCGAACAAACCACGCCACTATATCCCTTTACATCCGAGACCTCCATGCTGACATGACCCTCTTCCACACAGCCTGGGTCCTACTTGACCACCACACCCTCCGACAATCCGGGATGACATCACATCCCTCAAAAACAGGGTCCCTACTCGAGGCAATCGCCACCGGCCTTGCCGCCGTCGCCTCTGACCCTCGCGGCCTAACCCTGTGCCGCGTCTACCTACCTTCCCACCTACCTTACCCATACCTTTTCCATACATCAAAACACCCTTACCTATCCCTTTCTCTCCTTATAACTACTTCATTACATACAATTCTCGTCCCTCAACATGCCTCGGTCTCCTTCCGGTGGTATTCCCACCGGTGGGCCGAAGGCGCCACGATCAAACACGCTGCCTCCACCCTCTGGGCCCAGCGCCCAGTCCTACCCCCCGCCATTGCTGGCACCCCGAATCGGAAAGAGGAGATGTACTCCGAATGGTGCGCTGACTACCTTGACACCCCCCACACCAAACAATACTTCCAGTCCTGCGTTCCCCCCGATGGCAACCGCCCCCCACCCTTCATCCGCGGAGCCCTCTCTCGGGGCTCCCACCGCCTCTTCTCAGCAGCCATCCAACTATCCACCGGTCACTCATTCACAAGCACCTACTCCTCCCGCTTCCGACCACACGCTTCCGACAGTACAATCTGCCCATGCTCTGAACCCGAACACCCCACCCCCCACTCCGCGCGCCACGTCATCCTCGACTGTGCCTGCTTCCGCGACCATCGCCTCGCTGTGTTCGGCCCAAACCCCTCATGGCGCCGCATCTTCACAACCTTCCTGGGGGAAGCCAACTCGTCAAGTTCCTTTTCCTCACCCAAGACCTCCTCTTCCCTCTCCCACCGGAGCCGGAACGCGTGGTGCCTGACACCGACCCCCCACAAACAACCGTGGCATAATCTTACTAGGGACCCTTTTACTTACTGCTTCGCGCTCATGAACGCGCTCTCCAGTTTCCCATACCTTACCCAATTTCGAGGCCCTGTCCTTATATCACCTTCTCCCAATACCTAAACAGCCAATTACCCACTCTCTGATGTCTCATAGTGCATGCATTCCGGACAATAAACTTCGATTCAAAAAAAAAAAAAAAAAAAAAAAAAAAAAAATAATAATAATAATTACAGCAAAGGTATCCTCGATGTGATTCAAGAGCCCATACCTGCTTGCTGTCTGTTTAGCGACTGTTGCCTTCGCCTGCAGTTGCAAACCGTTTCATCCGTGGGAATCTATCCGTACCGAACCGTATCCGTAAAATTGCACGGTATGGTTCGGCGGTAAACCGGACAGCACTATCCCTAAGTGTACAGTAAGGAAACATCCCGTACGTTTCCTGCCAACAAAATTATGCGCTGCCCTCGGGTCCTCACATGCCTCCCCCCAAGTCCCTTTCTTTCCTTCCTCGCTCTCTACTGCACTCCGAAACGATCCGAAAGCCAGCTTGGTGTCTTCGTCGAGACACGGAAGTTCTCTCCCTCCTCCCGTATCCTGCCTCAGCTTGCCTTGTCTCGCAGTGCTGCTCATCCCAACCTCGTCATGCCCTTCTAACCTCTTTCAGCACCATGCTCCAACAGCAGCTCTGCAACGTCGTGATGTCCATACTGAGTAGCTGCCTGAAACGGTGTCAAGTCCCTGTATCCTCGGATATTCACGTCCGCTCCATGAACAAGCAAAAGCCGCGCCATCTCGAGATGTCCAGACTCGGATGCGATATGTAATGGCGTCCGATTTTCGACATCCCGTGCGTTCACGTCAGCACTGCATTCCAGCAGCAGCCGTGCCACTTCCGTACCCCCACGTTCAGAGGCGCGATGCAGCGGGCGGCTGTGGTCGTTCGACGACAGTTCCACGTTCGCCCCACGCTGTAGCAACAGTCGCACGACTTCAAGATGATCGCCGGCGCATGCTACAAATAGGGGACTTTCCCCGTTTTTGTTTTTCAGATTAACGTCGGCCCCGTGTTCAAGGAGAAGCTGTGCGACCTCGAGGTGTCCAAACTTCGATGCGAGGTGTAATGGCGTCCAGTTGGCAACATCCTGCGCATTCGTGTCGGCATTGTGCTGTAGTAGCAGCCGCACGATATTCGCTCCTCCCCTCTCGGATGCGCGATGCAAAGGACGACTGTGGTCGTTAGACAACAGTTCCACATTCGCCCCATGTGCTAGCAACAGTTTCACGACGTCGATACGACCGCCAGCGCATGCCGCGAACAGGGGACTTTCGCGATTTTTGTTTGTCACATTAACGTCGGCCCCATGCTTGAGGAGAAGCTGTGCGACCCTGAGATGTCCAAACTCCAAGGCGACGTGTAATGGCGCCCAATTGTCAACGTCCTGTGCGTTCACGTCGATGTTGTGCTGCAATAACAGTCGTACCACTTCTGTTCCTCCGCGTTCACACGCGCGATGCAACGGACGGCTACGGTCACTGGATAACCATTCCGCGTTCGCTCCATGCTCGAGGAGCAGTCGCGCGACCTCGATATGATTGCCGGCGCATGCTGCGAATAGGGGGCCTTCACCATTTTTGGTTGGGGCATTTACATTAGCCCCGTGCTCGAGGAGGAGCTGCGCGATCTCGAGACGTCCTAAATCTGATGCGATTTGTATGGGCGTCCAGTTGTCAACATCCGTTGCGTTCACGTCAACACCGTGATGCAGCAACAGGCGAACAACATCCACCCCTCCGCGTTCTGATGCGCGATGCAATGGACGCGTATAGTCATTGGACGACATTTCCACGTTCGCCCCACGCTCCAGCAGCAGTTGCACGACCTCGGGATGATCACCGGTACATGCCGCGAACAGGGCGCTTTCTCCGTGTCGGTTTCTCGAGTTCACATCGGCCCCATGACGAAGCAATACATGCGCAGCGGCAACGCAACCCCTGTACGATGCCGCGTGTAACGGAGTTCCCCGACGACCACACTCGGCGTTTGGATTTTCTGAATGTGTGAGAATGAGGTGCATTGTCAGGTCATCGAACCCACAAAATGCGGCGTAGTACAATGGAGTCGCCGTGTAGGGTGATGGATGTTCGTCGAGAAAGTCTACGGGTCGCTTGTACGCCTTTTCTATGTCATATATCCGAATCCAGGCTTGGAGATAAGGCTCCTGTGGGTGGAATAGATGTTCCATGGAATCTTGAATCCGCAATGCAACACTCCCGAACCTGGCGTGATCCACCCAGTGTCTCGCAGCGTACAGGGCCAGAGGAAGTGTCGCGAGCCGCGACTTGTCCACGTTTTCGTCCAGCCGCAGCAAGACTGCTATACAGGATTGCGCAAGAGTCGTATGGGCTTGTTCTAGGGGAATGTAGTACCAGTGGGTCTCTTCGATCTCAGACGTTCGGAGGCGACGGGATGTCAAGAATTCCTTGACCGAGGAATGCGAAAATTGTACTATCTTCGCGCCCTCCTTATCGACGATGGAGACAAGAGTGGAGCATGTTGAGAGCACAACCTCTTCTGGATTTCCCGGGCGCCAGCCCTCCACCAGATTAGGTGCGGCGTACCCGTCAAAGTCGACCGCCAAAATCTCTGCAAGTTCTTCAACCCGAAGCGGCCGAGCAGCAGCAATCATGCACTTGAAAAGACGATGTGCGTGGTCCCTTTTTTCTTGACGAATGCCTTGCAAGGTCCGTTCATATGTGTCCTCGAGGGCGAGAGGCAACTCATCGAGAGCCTTGCGAATACTCGATGGAAAGCATCGATCCAGAGTGTCCACTTGGTGAGATACCCATCGAAACCTATCCAAAATACCGTGAGTTGTCATCACAAGATCTGAGGAAAATGTGCCTCACATTCCCCCAGCTCGTTGCGAGAGTTCGTTGATTACGACTCGCTTGTCCTCTTCTCTCCATTTCTGCGTTCCTTCCCCCTGGTGAACGAAAGAATGGATGAATCTGTTGATATCCTCTTTTTGACCGGGTTCTTCATGAAGGGATATGCGGCGGGAGGGAGGTATCAGAGAATCAAGAATGGATTCTATGTCTTGCTCCGGGCGGCTAGTGATACAGACGTGTAGATTCGAATGATTGGACCCGACGAGATCTTCCACAAAGTCCAAAACCCTTTCACGGGCGGATGGAGTGCCATTATCATTCGGACATTGGTCCAGGGCGTCTACAATAAGAAATATTGGGGGCTGTTCCGGAAGTCCGAGCATGTCCTTAAGAGACTGCGAAAGCGCGGCATCACTTGGCTGCTCCAACCCGTCACGGCATGTTCTGTGTAGTTTAGAAAGGACATCCCAGCACGGCATAGAGTCGTGAACGAGCTGCATGAGAATTGAGGCAAGCAGACCCCGGACGTCGCGCTTGGCGGCGTCCGTAACGTCGAAGTAGTAGTAAGCGACCAAGGCGGACCTGGCCACTCGCATATGCTTGATTTCTTCGATGACGGCAGAACTTATGGTCACAATGAGTACCTATGACCAGATAAGTGATGAAACATCTTTACCAAAGAACAGTTTTGCCAGCGCCAGCTGCCAGACAAAGGTTAACAGTCATAAAAGAATCAAAAGGCGAGGACGAGGAAGATGCGTACGAATGCCACGGATCCACAATACTCCACGCTTTTTCCACTCACTGAACAACTTGCTCCCGAGAAACCAACTTACGGTGCCCTCGTGCCGGATGTCGCATGCAGTGTTGTGATTTACAGAAGGATCGGGAGGGACGAGCCACGTTCTCAGCTTCTCTCGCGACGGGTCCCCCTGAATAGCCTCGGGGATCGTCGAAACTTTGTCATCGACATGTCGGGCGAGTTCTTGGATCGCCTGTACATCGACAGAGACGTGGTGTGTGAGCTCTAGGTTTCTTGCCACCGTCATCAGGTTCTCCTCTTTCGTGAGTATATCCAACCGTTGAAATGCATCGTCCACATCGCTGCGTTCCATTAGCCTCTTCATGAACGTTTCTGTGCCATAGTCAGTCAAGGAAGAGTATATTGGAGGTGTAGACCAACTAGTTCGCCTCTCGTTCATCGTTTTGGTCGAGAGCGCAAAGATTGAGAGAACCTGAGCCATAATTTTCCCGAGTGACTCGACCATGTCTGGCGAGTGGGGGATCTCAGTGTAGCGGTTGAGACGTTGGAGGAAAAAATGAACGCGCTCAAAGAGGTCAACAAGCTTTTCGTAGCTCGCGATCTCATCCCTCACCACCTGGGTTGAATGTTACATCAACACAGGGAAAGGGATATGAGAAGAGACTTACTCCAAGAAGGAGACCAATGCCAGCAAGAATTGCCTTCGCAGGCGAAAATCCTACGAGGTCGACAGCTTCACTGATGGTTCCCGAAAGTGTGAAGAGGACGTCGACGATGGGTTTTAAGAGCACCATCAACTCATCACTCCCGCGAAATGTATCGAAATCGTCCGCCTGGTTTCGAAATATTCGCAGGATATCATGAGGAGAATTTTTATCCTGGAGTGAGAGGGCGAATGAATGGGTTCGTAGATCTTTTCCCGTCATGTTCTTGTACTCGACTAACGCAACCTCGAAGATGGTAGAAAAGTTTGTGGTGGAGAGGTCAGCTGAGGTTCGGGCACTTCGCGACATGGGGTGCGCAGGGAGATGGCGCTGCCCGCATTCTGTTGGGGGAGCCAGTATTGCTTCTCCCGACAGCGGAAATGCGGCAGTGGGCCGGTGTTGAAGGGCAGACATGGAGGGGTACGCTGCTGGGGGTGCCGCCGCTGTGGACGCTTTCTGGGAGGGCAATGGGGACCGTGGTGCTGGAGATGAAGGTGCCAGTGTTCCTGGAGACGGCCCTGCTGCAGAAGGAGTCGGATCACTTGAAGGCCGTCGAATGCCTTCTATTGTTACCGGCGGCCAACATTCAGAGGTTGGCTGTGATGTAGAGATAGCCCCATCTTCGTGCGGGGCTTCGAATACGACATTTGATAGCGTCGCTACCGTAGTAGTAATCGCTACTTCAGCTTCTGAGCCGCTCCCATTACCAGGAAGAAGTTCTTCGCGCGAATCATATCAAGATCAGCCCATGGGATGACGGTTCTGCCAAGTGCTCACCACACTGGAATCGCCGTATTGCCGGCGCGTGATCCCGGAAATGGCCTATCAAGGCACCTGGCTGCAGAACTGTTTCCGGTGACTAGGGGAATGAGAGGGAGAGCGTGACGGCTAAGTAATAAGCTTACAGCAACGTCCATGCATCTGAGGTCATCATCATGGACCAGGGCCATATCACAATCAGGTGCTTGCTATATATGAGACAAGTTACATCGAGATACGCTCACGAAATGAACCAATAAATGTACACACCTCGGCAATATACTCCAACAGAACGTGAAGGGGATCCCGGTACTTCAGGACATCAAAGGGGGGTTGGGTAACGTATGAGCAGGGTTACTTACATCGGCGTCAGCGGGCACGCCTATGAGTTCAAGACGTGTGTCGGATTCAGGTTCGGGGTCATGCATATCAGGAGCGGGTTCTGCCATTGCTCGAAGCCTTTGCCAAATATTCAGGAAGCGGACGACATGGTACCCTCGAATGAATATGCACTGGTCCTTAGGTAGATTCTAGCATGCGAGGTCAGTACCAGACACATGGGTTCTCAGCAAACTCGTGGAGACGCCCACCTCACCACTCGGCCCAAGCTTCAACTCCCCTCCACTGATACTCCCCCCTTCGAGATGAACGCCAGAAGTCCCAGAAACTCGAACTCCGAAGCATACCTGTGCACCTCCCGGGTCTCGGAGAATGCTACGTTAATCCATGACCTCGCAAGATGACGCCCAGTGACCAAAATGATGTCCTCCGTGGGATGAAGTCCCAAGCCACGAGCTTCGGCGATCCTGACACAGTGATTGATATTCTTAACAATCCATTCGCCGAAAACGCCGCGTGCGACCGTGTCCTCACGTTCTGCCGGAAAAGGAAGGGATAATAAGGCGCCTTGCTTCCCAGAACAGGTAACTGTGACCTGTGCGTCGTCATCGGGTCTAATTAGTGTGAGCAACAAGAATCTGCGGTGAGAAGTGATGCTCAGTTACCCTAAGGCATGTGTATTACCGCCGGGTTGGTGGGACTCTTTGGTAATGTTCTTCGAGCAGAAATCTCTTTGGTTTTCTCTGCACCTGCGGATATGAGGTGTATTAGGTTGCAGACGCGGGGGGTATTCGGGAATATCGCGAGGTTCCGGGTTAGATGAACGATCCAAGCTAGATGGATTATCCGGATCGGGTGGGACATTTGGATCGGATGGTCGACGATCGGGATGTAGGGCATTGAACAGACGGCAAAAATAACCCTCACGAATGAAGCCAACGTCGCCCACTTGCACGGCATCATATAGTTCACCCGGGTCCGGATCCCAAAGAGCATGCCCGTGCTTAGGATACCTTTTAGCAAGCTCGTCGCGAAATGTATCCATGGAGGAGCATGAGGTGGTTCGTCGTCGCTAACAGGAAATGAAAAAAGGGGAAGGGACAGAGGTAGTTGGGTCAGGCACGACAAGACGACCATAGTGGGAACATTGGGTGGCTGCGTGGGATTCAGATAAGCTTGTCGAGTCCCAGTCTGATACTGTACTGTATTGGCTAGTAGTGGAATGGGCATGGGTGAAGATGACACCAATTGTGGTCGGTTGAATGAGAACAGGTTGTATTACATCCGGACAAGCACGGCGCTCACTCTACTCTGCACACTGTGTTCCGTACCTCCACCTCTCCCTTATCAAAGGCGTATATCTTGAACAGACCTCTGGGGCACGCTACACCTGCTGCGGGGGAGAGAAAAGAAACCGTTCAGTTTTCAAGAGCAAGACGGGGCGTCTGAAGTGTACCAACCGATTCCAGATCCTCCCCCTGCGTCGCTTCCGCCAACACCGCCTGAACGGCATCTACCACCTGCCCATGGACCTCCTTCCCCGCCGCGACGACCCCAAAATTTATACCGAGCGTGCGCCCGAGGCCAAAGTCGAGTGGCAGCCCACGAGAATCCGAGATGACTCCGCCAGCCTCTTCGACGAGGAGTGACCCAGGGGCGTGGTCCTGCACACAGGCACGCGCGCGCGGGAAAAAAAATACAAAGGAAATCAAAAAAAAATTAAAAAGGGAAGAAAGACGTGTAGACGCACCCAGATCTTTTCCTTGTAGAAGCGGCCCACAACGGGCAGCCGCAAATAGACGCCGCCGTCGCCGCGCGCGAGCGCGGCATACTTGGCCTGCGAATCCATGCGCACGGGCGTGGCGCGCACGCCGAGGCGCGATGCGACGCGCGCATTCGTGTCCAGCGCCGCGTGCGCTTTTTCGACCGACTCGAGGAAGGATAGCTCGTGTAGCGCGAGGCGGGGCATGCTCAGCCGGGTGGTGTTGGCAGATGGGCCGGGGAGGAGGGGCAGCTGGAGCGCGCCGTGCCCGCGCACCGCCACGAACAGCGCACCGCGGTCTCCGGGGGTCGTTCCTGTCCCGGTGGAGGGCAGGTTTGGGCAGCCGATGATGCCGAGCTCGACGCGTGCGTCGACGAGCAGCGCGAGGCAGACGGCGTATTGACCGCCGCGCAAGAACCCCTTCGTCCCGTCGATCGGATCGAGCGTCCACATGCCTATCCATCACGAATGCCAATGCACAAATGCACATGGCCATGAATGATGCGGATAGGCGTGCGCGGAGCAAATGACAAGCCAAGTAAAGCCAAGGAAAAAAAAGAACGTATTTAGGGCGGTCAAAGGGTAAAAATGAATGGATGATGAACAGATGATGAATAATGATGATGATGATGATGGACAAACAATAAAAAAACGTACGTCCAGAACGCCCGCCGGCGTAATTCCCCCTATCGATCGCCTTCAATAACGCCTCGGCGCCCCACCGCCTCCCAAGACCCCACTCTGCCCCCTCTCCTCCACCAAGGAAGGGAGGAAGAGAAGAAGCCGAAGCGGGAGGGGGGGAAAACGGCGGCTGGGCCAGGACGTCGTCGGCGAGCTCGACGACGCGCGTGCGGAGCGCCTCGCCTCCCGGTCGGCGCGCGCAGCTCCGCGGCGTCTTCCTCGCCGACGATCGGGTCGTCCGGGAACGCGTGCGAGAGGATGGTGTTGATGACGGCCTGCGCGGCATAGTCCGCCACTTTTTTTGTTTTTGTTTTTTAACGACGAGGACGACGAGGACGATTTCGTGAGCCCGAGCCACCAAGAAAAAATAATCCCACACAAGATGGAAAAAAAAAAACAATGGGATGGATGGCGTTGGGGGTGTGGTGGTGTATGTGTCTCCTCCGCGCCCCAAGGCGGGGCTGGATCTATGCTAAGGATGCGCACCGGTCACAGGGCTCTTGTCGTCCTTGACGAGCGTCTCGCCTACGACGAGCTTGTTGAAGACCATTGCGGTTAGGCACACGCGCGACGCACGGCGGCGATGGCTACTTGCTGCTCAAGGGCGAATGGCACGGGCATGATGAGAGAGATCAATCACGAGGCCGCCATAGATCATCAACTTATTCGGGTATCACTCATCCCCTCCCCGATCTCGAAATACAAAGAGACACACAGACCAGACATGGCCACGCACAACCCCAGAGCACGGGCGCATGTTACGCTTCCCTGCCCTCCCTTCATGGCCTCGGCCTCCTCGCCTCGCGCCATGTGATGCATCACGCCCCTCCTACATATATTCCTATACACGCTCCTTACACGCCTTCAAACACGCATACGCAGATGGCTCCTTCTCTTACCCTCGACCGTAGGTCCTTCATCGACCCGTGGCTGTTTGATTGCACCCAGAGAGCTGGTCAAGATCCTCCCACCTTGTCCCTTGAAGCCCGTGCCGACGAGCCCATGGATATATCCCGTCCCGCCTCTCCGCACGTAACGAACGCTATGCATCCCGTCCCCGAGGTCACCATCGAACAGGCCCTTGCCCCTGGTGCCCAGACAGAGACGCGTATCAACGCGAACGCTGAAGAACCGTCGATTGTTGGGGCCTATCCCAGTTCGCCCGTTCGGAGTGTAGTCGTGTCATCCTGGGAGAGCGTGGCGTCGCCCCAGCTGGACCCGCAGCAACAGCAACCTCAGGCGCAGTTACAGAACGTTTCCCCTACCGCTGACGTGACTGCCCCGTCGTCTGTCGTCGTAGAGGCCTCTGAGAGCTCCGAGCGGCTTGTTGAAGATGTTGCTTCGGATATAGATGCAGAAGGCGAAGCTGATGTCGATCCCAATCCCGTTATCGGCACCAACATAGGTGCACCGACTCCCCACGAGCCGGGTCCGCTGGTCGCATCTGCGGTGCCTGCTGTTCCCCAGCCTGTCACCACGCATTCTCCGGCAGGGTCCGTCGCTAATGCCACCTCGGGCATGACCATCGACGCGCGTCTCACCTCGCTTGACGGACATAGAGGGGTACGCTGCTGGGGGTGCCACCGCTGTGGACGCTTTCTCTTTCTGGGAGGGTAATGGGGACTGTGGTGCTGAATATGAAGGTGCTAGTGTTCCTGGAGACGGCTCTGTTGTAGGAGTTGGATGACTTGGAAACAGTCGAAGGCCTTCTATTGATACAGGCGGCCAATATTCATGTTCGCCAGTCAGATACTCGTATTGAGTCGGGGTCGTCTGGAATGTAGCCTCGTCTTCGTGCGGGGCATCGAACGCGACATTTGATAGCGTAGCTACTGTTGCAATCGCTACCTCGGCTCCTGGGCCGCTCCCATTACCGGGAAAGAGTTCTTTGCGTAAATCATATCAAGACAAGCCCATGGGATGACGATTCTGCCAAGTGCTCACCACACTGGAATCGCCGTATTGCCGGCGCATGATCTCGGAAATGTTCTATCAAGGCACCTGGCTGCAGAGCTGTTTCCGATGACTAGGGGAGTGAGGAGAGCGTGACGGTAAGTAATAAGTTTACAGCAACGTCGATGCATCCGAGGTCATCATCATGGACTAGGGCCATATCACAATCAGGTGCTTGCTATATGAGACAAGTTACATCGAGATACGCCCACACAATGGACCAACCAATGTACACACCTCGGCAATGTACTCCGACAGAACGTGAAGGGGATCCTGATACTTCAGGACATCAAAGAGGCGCTGGACGAAGCATGAGCAGGGTTACTTACGTCGGCGTCAGCGGGCACGCCTATGAGTCCAAGATATGTGTCGGATTCAGGTTCAGGGTCATGAATATCAGGCGTGGGTTCTGCCATTGCCCGAAGCCTTGGCCAACTGTTCAGGAAGCGGACGACACGGTACCCTCGAATAAATATGCACTGGTTCTCAGGTAGATTCTACTAGTAGTATGCAAGGTCAGCCCCAGATATATGGGTTCTCAGCAAACTCGTGCAGAGGCCCACACCCACCTCACCACTCGGTCCAAGCTTCAACTCCCCTCCACTGATGCTCCGCCCCTCGAGATGAACGCCGGAAGTTCCAGAAACTATGACTCCGAAGCATACCTGTGCACCTCTCCGAGTCTCTGAGAAAGCCACGTTGATCCACGACCTCGCAAGATGACGCCCAGTGACCAAAACGATGTCCTCCGTGCGATGAATTCCCAAGCCACGATCCTCGGCGATCCTGAGACAATGATCGATATTCTTAACAAGCCATTCGCCGAAAGCGCCGAGTGCGACCGTGTCCTCACGTTCTGCCGGAAAAGGAAGCGATAATAAGGCGCCTTGCTTCCCAGAACATGTAACTGTGACCCGTGCGTTCATCGGGTCTAATTGGTGTGAGCAACAAGAATCTGTGGTGAGAAGTGATGCTCAGTTACCCTAAGGCATGGTATTACCGCCGGGTTGGTGGGACTCCTTGGTAATGTTCTTCGAGCAGAAATCTCTTTGGTTTTCTCTGCACCTGCGGATAAGAGGCGTATTAGGTTGCAGTCGCGGAGGGTATTCGGGAATATCGCGAGGTTCCGGGTTGGATGGACGGTCCAAACTAGGTGGATTATCCGGATCGGGTGGGACATTTGGATTGGATGGGACATTTGGATCGGATGGATGATGACCGAGATGTAGGGCATTGAACAGACGGCAAAAATAGCCCTCACGAATGAAGCCAACGTCGCCCACTTGCACGGTATCATATAGTCCACCCGGGTCCGGATCCCATAGAGCATGCCCGTGCTTAGGATACCTGTTAGCAAGCTCGTCGCGGAATGTATCCATGGAGGAAAATTAGGTGGTTCGTCGTTGCAGGCAGGAAATCAAGAAAAGGGAAGGGACAGAGGTAGTTGGGTCAGGCACAACAAGGCGACCATAATATAATGGGAACACTGAGTGGCTGTGGGATTCAGATGAGCTTTTCGAGTCCCAGGTTGATACTGTACTGTACTGGTTAGTAGTGGAATGGGCATGGGTGAAGATGACACCAATTGTGGTTGGTTGAATGAGAACAGGTTGTATTACATCCGGACAAGCACGACGCTCACTCTACTCTGTACACTGTGTTCCGTACCTCCATCACTCTCTTATCGAAAACGTATATCTTGAACAGACCTCTGGGGCACGCTACACCTGCTGCGGGGGAAAGAAAAGAAACCATTCAGTTTTCACGAGCAAAACCTCACAAGGGGGCAACGGAAGCGTACTAACCGATTCCAGATCCTCCCCCTGCGTCGCTTCCGCCAACACCGCCTGAACGGCTGCGATCACCTGCCCATGGACCTCCTTCCCCGCCGCGACGACCCCATAATTCGTACTGAGCGTGCGCCCGAGGCCAAAGTCGAGTGGCAGCCCATGAGAGTCCGAGACGACTCCGCCAGCCTCTTCGACGAGGAGTGACCCAGGGGCGTGGTCCTGCACACACGCACGCACGCGCGCAACGAAATAAAAATAAAGAAATAAAAAGAGAAGAAAGACATGTGGAGACGTAGCACGCACCCATATCTTTCCCTGATACAAGCGGCCCACAACGGGCAGCCGCAAATAGACGCCACCACCGCCGTCGCCGCGCGCGAGCGCGGCATACTTGGCCTGCGAATCCATGCGCACGGGCGGGGCGCGCACGCCGACGCGCGATGCGACGCGCGCATGGGTGTCCAGCGCCGCGTGCGCTTTTTCGACCGACTCGAGGAAGGAGAGCTCGTGTAGCGCGAGGCGGGGCATGCTCAACCGGGTGGTGATGGCGGATGGGCCGGGGAGGAGGGGCAGCTGGAGCGCGCCGTGCCCGCGCACCGCCACGAACAGCGCACCGCGGTCTCCAGGGGTCGTTCCTGTCCCGGTGGAGGGCAGGTTTGGGCAGCCGATGATGCCGAGCTCGACGCGTGCGTCGACGAGCAACGCGAGGCAGACGGCGTATTGACCGCCGCGCAAAAACCCCTTCGTCCCGTCGATCGGATCGAGCGTCCACATGCCTAATCCATCACGAATGCCAGTGCACAAATGCACATCACCATGAATGATGCGGATAGGCGTGGGCGGAGCAAATGACAAGCCAAGTAAAAGCTAAGGAAAAAAGAGAACGTATTTAGGGCGGTCAAAGGGTAAAAATGAATGGATGAACAGATGATGAATAATGATGATGATGATGGACAAATAATAAAAAACGTACGTCCAGAACGCCCGCCGGCGTAATTCCCCCTATCGATCGCCTTCAATAGCGCCTCGGCGCCCCACCGCCTCCCAAGACCCCACTCTGCCCCCTCTCCTCCACCAAGGAAGGGAGGAAGAGAAGAAGCCGAAGCGGGAGGGGGGAAAACGGCGGCTGGGCCAAGACGTCGTCGGCGAGCTCGACGACGCGCGTGCGGAGCGCCTCGCCCTCCGGTGCGCGCAGCTCGGCGGCGTCTTCCTCGCCGACGATCGGGTCGTCCGGGAACGCGTGCGAGAGGATGGTGTTGATGACGGCCTGCGCGGCATAGTCCGCCACTTTTTTGTTTTTGTTTTTTAACGACGAGGACGACGAGGACGACGATTTCGGTGAGCCTGAGCCACCAAGAAAAAATAATCCCACACAAAATAGAAAAAAAAAGAGCAGTGGGATGGTGTGGTGGTGTATCTCCTCCGCGGGGCTGGATCTATCTAAGGATGCGCACCGGTCACAGGGCTCTTGTCGTCCTTGACGAGCGTCTCGCCTACGACGAGCTTGTTGAAGACCATTGCGGTTAGGGCACACGCGCGACGCACGGCGGCGATGGCTACTTGCTGCTCAAGGGCGAATGGCACGGGCATGATGGGAGAGAGATCAATCACGAGGAGGCGCGGACCGCCATAGATCATCAACTTATTCGGGTATCACTCATCCCCTCCCCGATCTCGAAATACAAAGAGACACAGACCGGACATGACAGACTTTCAGTACAAAACGCAGCACGGTTCTGAGCAAGCAAAGATGAAGCAATGGGGACAGAAAAAAAAAGAATAAGATCAATTGCCCTTTATTCGTTTTTTTCTGTCCCCTCGCGCAGATCGTGCTGTGTTTAGTACTAGGGCCACCATCGTCCTGGTATTACTCATGCAATGGTGGGTAATTTAAAGGTAACACAGATGCGAGCGAGCTACAATGCCAAACAGATGAAATGCATGACCAAACGACGAAGAAAAGAGACAACGAGTGGGAGTGTGACACATAGGCGACGATCTATTCTCGGTAATTGGCAAAATATGGGTGCACAAGGGCACGTTTTGCAGAAATGCGCCGGGCGCTGTCATATGCGAGTGTTTGCTGCGGGAGGGAGAATATATTCAGCCGCGAACGACGGAGTAAAAAAAAAGGAACAAAAGGACACGTAGAGGAAGGATACCGTACCTTGAGCAGGTCAATTCCAGCCGCGTCTAGATACGGGACCTGTTCGGCAAGATCCTGCGAAGACCACTGCGGAAACGTGGGCTTGTAGTCTGGCAACTGCTTGACTCCCGGCCACGACTCCTCATTGGGCGTGCCGAGTACACTACGCATCAAATACCGGAGCCATCAGCGATCTGACGCCCAAACAAAGAGGACGTGCCCCAACCGACACGTAGTGCGGAGCGCGCACCGAGATGACTTACCGAAAGATCTTGAAGATTTGGTCAATTTCCGAGTCGCCCGGGAAGAGTGGGATGCCGCGCATGACCATCTCCGCAAAGATACACCCGACGGACCACATGTCGATGGCGGTCGAGTAGTGGCGCGAGCCAAGCAGCACCTCGGGCGCACGGTACCACAGCGTTACCACCTGTCAAGCGAGAATTTCATACCGACAAAATCTTCCATCAAAAGCCCAGCAGGGATAATAGAAACATACCTCATGCGTATATGTGCGCATGGGGATGCCAAACGCGCGCGCGAGCCCAAAATCAGCTAGCTTCAAATTGTTCCTCTTATCAATGAGGAGATTCTGTGGCTTGAGGTCGCGATGCAGGATCCGATGCGAGTGGCAGTACAATAGCCCGGATGTCAGCTGGTGTGTGAATTTCTGTGTGTCGTAACCATCACCAAGACAAATGCTCCATCAGTGCCCGCAAGAGCCATACGAGAGGACCAATAAAGGAAGAAAGTGAAATGAAAACGAAGTCCGCCACTCGCAACCTCGAAGAGTAAAGGCTCCGAAGAGACGGGGGCGCCGGCAGCGGTCCTCTATATGTACATGATGACGATATTATGAGGGGCTGCCGGGCACGGCGCAGGGTCACGTGATACACGCGCCGTGGGCACAATCGACACCTCCGAATCCGAATATTTGGATCCGGAATTCGGAATCAAAAGTCGTGTGGCAGGTGAGGCGAGGTGACCCTGGTGAGCGCTGATCGCTCGATGCGAAAATATGACGCGTCGTTACGGGCGAGCCCGCGGAACAATCGGGAAGAATGTCGGAAAGTGAGAGACGTGATGATGCTAACCTGGCAAAGCTCTAGCGTGAGCGGCTGGCCCTGCGAGTTGCCAGCTTCCATATAGCGCTTCAAGTCGACGTCGAGGAACTCGAACACGAGGTACAGCTTCTGATCCGCGTGGACGATGTCGAGCAGCCTGGGATTGTGTAAGCGATGTCAGTGCGTCGTCGCCACCCCCTCGCCGAATGGTGGTGGCGCACCGGACGATATTGTCATCCTTGAGCTCCTTGAGGAGCGAGATCTCGCGGATGGCGGTGCTGGGCACGCCCTCGTCCTCCGCTTCGAGCCGGATCTTTTTGAGCGCGACGATCTGGTTCGTGCTCACATCGCGCGCCTTGTATACGACGCCGTACGTGCCTGTGATGCGGATGCCGCCGCGACGGGCGTGCATGCGTGTGTGCGCGAGCGTGAGTGGCACGGGTCTCGATGAAAGGATTATGCGCAGAACGTACCTTCACCTGTATGTACGTTCGTGACAGCGCGTTAGGGTGAGCACTTCGTGAAGCCAGGGGCGGCAGAGGGATGGAGGAGCGGAGGCAAAACGCGCACGTACCAACTTTCTCTAGCTTGGCGTAACTTATCCGCGGTGAGAGCGATGCCACCGCAGGGTGGGACAAATTTGGGATAAGCCACAGGGTTATGACAAGGGGAAGTGAGGGGAAGGGGGGGTAACGTACCGATCCATGTTCCAGTTCTTGTAGATAGGCAAGGTCGTTGCGTCGCGGATATATAAAGGCGTGTTCGGATGTTTGAGCGAGTGGGTGATCGGAAGGGGGTGACCGAGGAGCAACGTGTGCGTGTGCGTGTGAGCGGGTGCGTTTGTAACAAGAGCGAAGCGTGGCAGCGGGAAAGAGTGGCCCGGAGAGACACGATACGTTTACGTCTTTTGGAGAGCCCTTTGCACTTGGAGCTTGAAGCTTGGGGGCGCGTGTGCTTTGTCGCTTCGTCTGCGACCGCGGCCTTCGAGTCGGTGTGGTGTGCGGCGGATCTTGGAAATCTCAGGTGGAGTTGACCAGTTGACTGTTCCGACCGATCACTCTGTGACGCGATCGAGGAGGAGCAGGTGAAGATAGAAGGGAGGGGTGGGGACAAGTACGAGGGAAATCCAAGCCCTTTATATATGCGCACAAGAGGATTGCTTGTGAGCAGAGAGGAGAGTAGGGAATGGGGGGGAGGGCGTCTGAGGGTGGGCCGGATGGGGTTTTGTGGTTACGTCTGGGCGATATTACCTAAGCGAATTTCTCGCATCGCATCGCAGATGCAGCGAAAACCCATAAAGCCAAGTCAAGTCAAGATCGAGCTGCTCTGTTGGGTAATCATAAAGGGGATGAACGGACTTTCGGTCGGGTGGCGAACATTCTATCTGTCTCGCTCGTCGAAAAAGAGGCTGATTGCGGGCCTTCCATGCGCACAAATGTACGTGTATACGTACAGCCCATATGTAAATCTCTATGCCCTATCCGTCCCCCCCATCAGCGTTATAGATCAGTCACTCGACAATCCCGATTTGCGCTTCCATCCTCGGAGCGCGCGCAATCATACGGCAACTCCACTTTCCTCACACCCAACCCGAGAAGGGTGACAGGGAAATAGCAAATTTCGTCGGTATGACGGAAGTGTTCAAAGGGGAGATGAGGAAGAGAGAGGAACCACAACAGTCGACTCGCTATTTTCGATTCCAAGGTGGCGCAACGCTGACTATGGGTGGCGGCACTGTACACCGTCGCGTAGAATTGTCAAGCAACCTGAGCGCGCATTATGACGGAATAATCCTGATCTCGATTATTGGTGCGTTCATGCGACGTGACCGACCAGCGCAACCTGGTGCTTCACGATTTCATGATGACCAAGCGGGGCATCATCAATGCATCATTCTGCATCATTGCGGACTAGCCAGATGAGGAGGCTAGCCCTTGGATGCCCAAGACTGCCTCAATTCCCAGTCCCCAACCCCAGCCGCGGACTAAGTGAGACAGGACCTAGGCACGAGCGCGCATGTGCCACATCACAATACCTTCTGATCGGTGTGATTGCAATAAACGTACAGGACAAACAGCTTCACCAACATCGCTTGGATGCCTTTCCCCCCCATCGCACGCGCTAACACTTTTGTCATGTCGGTCGTGGCCAGGTCTGGTCTCTCGGTCGTGTCTGTGTCTGCGTCAGGTCGATATACTGTCCCGGCCATGGATCTTCACCTGCGCATGCTTTATCAGTACGGCCCGTGCAGCAATTTCAAATACGAGAAAATGAAAAACAGAAACCGCATTAACCACAGGTCAACTGGCAACACTCCTGTTCCGTCCGAGGCTTCTACGCCCACACGACGCAAATTAGATCGCCCAAAAGGGGCTATCCCGAGCAAGCCGCGTCGACTCATGTCGTGCAACATGCCGCCGGAGATTCCTCTAGAATGCTCGCTGTGGCGTGACAGACGGAATGTGGACGGAAATGCACAATGCCCAAGATGGATGGACGCACTTCTATCGATTATATTTAGCTCGCCCCCGTCATCCTCCTCTTCTTGTTCTTCTTCACCGGGGTTCCACTGGTCCTGCGCCGCGAAGTTGGGGTCTCTTGCGCGGTCCACTGCAAGATCGGCCAGCATCCGCGCCGTGGAGTCCTCCTTTTGCTTCTGCAGGGTTGCCTCCCGCTGCGCTCGCACGCGTGCAAGCTCGGGGAGATACTCCCTATGTCCAAGAGTCGGGTAAGTCAAGTGGCCAGAGGCAAAGGCAAGGGAGAAGGAATGAACTTTTCGTATTCCTCGCGCGAGGCCTCTACTGCCTCAAAAAACTCGGGGACGCCATCGCCTGTCATGCTGGACACGCCCACTGACTGGGAAAGTTAGACCCCATCACATGGCCAAACGCGAAACCAGGAGGACCAACCTTGAGATGCTTGTAAAATTCATCCAGGACAAGGCTCATGCTGTTCATGAGACTGTTCATGTACGTCGGAGCGCCTTCGTCGTCAGTCGTACTTTGATGGGATGCGAGCGCCTCCTGGAATGCCTCGAAATCTCGCATCCACTCGAGCGCAAAGGCGTGCGGCTCAACATCCGTCTTGTTGAATACGACGATGAAGGGCAGCTTGGTCTTGTAGAGGATACTGAGGAGTATGATATGAGCCATGCCAGAAGAAAGAGCACGAAGGTGGAAAGTGGCGAAGCATGCACTTGGAAGAGGTGTGCCTTTCCACTGCAACACGTTTGGGTGGGCACAGCGGACCCCGGCAACGTAAATAAACACCACCAGACTAGCTTCGTGGAGAAAGAAAGAGGAGAGTGGTGCACCAAAAGAACCTACCTGCAAGCATAAAGCATATTCGACATGAACGTGGCTGGCGCGACAGAACGCGGTGTATCGACAATATACGCGATGACGGTTGGGAGTGCAGACGCAACGGCGTCTGTAATGATCGCGCCAGACGCTGACCAGGTAAAAATCTCGATCTGACCGGGAGTGTCGATAATCACATAACTGGAATAGAAGTACGGCGCGCCCGGTGGGAGGGTCAGTCAGTCCCTGGGGCGAGTGAAAAGAAATGATCACGCACTCCACGGTGTCGGCGCGCTTCTCGACAAGGTCAAGGACTTGGTCGAGCTTGGTCGTGAAGAGATTGAGGGCGGTGAGGATACCACCGTTGGGCCCGAGATTGTACCTTGGAGGGATGGCCTCAGCGGAGAGCTGCATGGCGAGGAGGAGAGCAGAGTGTGACTGCGACTGCGCACTGCTTCATGACCTCGTGGTAGTCTACCGTGTCTCGGATGTCGATGTTGGCCTCGTACGGGACGCTCGCCACGGCGGGGTCGAGGTTGAGGACATAGGGAGGGGCGGGGGGTGTCTGTGAATGCAGATGCGCATTTATCCTCTGGACAAAGGTAGACTTTCCTGAGCCGGCCATGCCGATGGCGATGATGCACACCGGCTTTTTCTTTCTATCTTTCTCTGAGGACATGATAGCGGGAGGCTGGAGGGCGGGCTGGGCGGAGAAGCGTGACGTGACTGGAATTGAGACTCCGAGGGACGATAAAGGGGAGTCAGAGTGAGCCAGGCAGGCAAGCCCTGCCCTGCCCTGGTACAGTAGCCCGTCCGTCGAGTCGAGTTTCCCTTTTCCCTCAGCCTTCCTTGCCCCAAATTTCGTTCCAGTCCTCTCCTTGCCCTCTCCATGGATGACGATATCCAGTTTCTTGGCATGGTATCCCCCATTTCTTCCACCAAACCCTCTTATGCGCAATCCTCTCACCCTTCTATGCAGCCCCCCGCCTCGGGTGCGTCTACTGCTGTGCAGCCTGATGGCACAAAGCGCGGTGCCCTGACATATTCCCTCATAGGCATAATGCTCGTCATCCCAAAGTCGGGTGACGAGCCCACCCAGACCCTCCGATTCCTCAAATCTCGCTCCGCCGTCGTCCACATTGGCAGGGCGTCCTCCTCCGTCACAGATGCAGAAAAGTCCCCGATAGTATCCAGTTTCGCTGCCCCGTCATAAGCCGCAGACATGCAAAGCTCATGTTCTCGTCGGGACACGTAAGTCTTCTCTTTGTCTCACATACGCTCGGCGCCTCCCTGACACACATCTCCATATGCGTAGGTGTACATCATCGACCTGCACTCCCATCATGGGACCCACCTCCTCAGGCGGGATGAGCTTGTCCCTCGCCCTATTGTCCCCGATGTTCCGATCGCCCTCCAGGACGGTGATACTCTAACCTTTGGCAAAGCCGTCGGTAAAGAACCATACTGCGTCTCCCCGGTCACCGCCAACGTCATGCTCATCTACGACACCGAGGCTGTCCTGAGTCCTCCCATTTCGCAGCCAGTCATCTCTTTGGTTGACTCTCCCTCGCTGCCTCCAACCACAATCAAGGGCAAGGAGTCTGCCGAGGCTCCCCAGGCACCAAATTCCGGGCGCTACGGCCTCTTCGGCCCGCACTTGTCCCCTTCCCCGTCCTCCCCAGGGTCCTCCTCCGATGACTTCTCCCAGAGCGACCCTGACGGTGAGGAAGAGGAAGAGGAAGATGATGATGATGGTGAAGAAGAAGAAGAAGATGACTATCTCGATCCTCCGGAGGAGTATCCCAGTGTACCCTTCGGCGGCCACGCACAACCCCAGAGCACGGGCGCCTGTTACGCTTCCCTGCCCTCCCTTCATGGCCTCGGCCTCCTCGCCTCGCGCCATGTGATGCATCACGCCCCTCCTACATATATTCCTATACACGCTCCTTACACGCCTTCAAACACGCATACGCAGATGGCTCCTTCTCTTACCCTCGACCGTAGGTCCTTCATCGACCCGTGGCTGTTTGATTGCACCCAGAGAGCTGGTCAAGATCCTCCCACCTTGTCCCTTGAAGCCCGTGCCGACGAGCCCATGGATATATCCCGTCCCGCCTCTCCGCACGTAACGAACGCTATGCATCCCGTCCCCGAGGTCACCATCGAACAGGCCCTTGCCCCTGGTGCCCAGACAGAGACGCATATCAACGTGAACGCTGAAGAACCGTCGATTGTTGGGGCCTATCCCGGTTCGCCCGTTCGGAGTGTAGTCGTGTCACCCTGGGAGAGCGTGGCGTCGCCCCAGCTGGACCCGCAGCAACAGCAACCTCAGGCGCAGTTACAGAACGTTTCCCCTACCGCTGACGTGACTGCCCCGTCGTCCGTCCTCGTAGAGGCCTCTGAGAGCTCCGAGCAGCTTGTCGAAGATGTTGCTTCGGATGTAGATGCAGAAGGCGAAGCTGATGTTGATCCCAATCCCGTTATCGGCACCAACATAGGTGCACCGACTCCCTACGAGCCGGGTCCGCTGGTGCATCTGCGGTGCCTGCTGTTCCCCAGCCTGTCACCACGCATTCTCCGGCAGGGTCCGGCGCTAATGCCACCTCGGGCATAACCATCGACGCGCGTCTCACCTCGCTTGACAAGGCGCTCGTCAATCTCTGGGTGCGTGGCTTGCCCATCAGTTTCTCCCTCACTTTTGCTCACTCTTAATTAAATAGGGTAACGTTCTGCGCATGCAGATTGCGCACCGCAAGACACAAACGGACCACAAGATGCTCTCAGACCGCACTGACGCACTTGCGGCCCGTGTCGACGCTGTGCAAGCCGATCTTCGTGGCGACATGCCTGATGATGATGAGGTTGATGTGCTGAGAACTCGCGTTCAAACCGCAGAGGACTTGCTTGTTGAGCTGCAGGGCCGCTTGTCGGCCACGGAGGTGGCACTCGCCGAAGCGAAGGTGCAGGCGGAAGCTCAAGCAGTAGAGCAGGCTGCTGAGGTGGTCGTAACTGAGGTAAGTCCATGCACGCACGCGCCCAGTGCGCTGTGCGCTCATTCGGCACAGTCGGATGCCGCTCTGGCTACGAGCACAATCACGCCGGCAACACCGACGCGCAAGCGCAAGCGCACTGACGATGATGGTGAGGGTGACGACGATAACAAGAATCCTACTGAGCGTGAAGAAGATGAGCAAGGTAATCCCGTGCGAGAATGCCGCCCGAAGGTCCAGGGAAGGAAACGACCTCGTCGACTCGCACGCGCGGCGACGCATACAGCTGTAGCTGCCGTTGTCGGTGCTGTAGCCGCATGGTCCGCGCTTGCGTTTGTATGAAACGTGTCACGCGGTGCGATGTGACGTTAGAGAGGTTTGTATCCTCACTCCACGATGTGTGTCGCTACTACTACGTTGGGGTGAGTAGAGCCTCCCCGATCCAGCCCTGGTCTCGAGTCCAGGACTCTCCCGTTTCTTTTTCGTTCCTCTGTTATTCTTGCATCATTGGGGGGTTGCGATGTGCAGTGTGTCAGCGAATGCCCATGGCTTTCTGCGTATGTATGTATTCTATGCAATGTTGGGAAGACGAAAGACTCATGTTGAAAGAAAATGAAACAACTGTCAGATTTGATGTGTGCGCAGTCGTGACGTAATCGGTGAACCGCATTGGCATCGCCCAAAAGATAAGATCGGTCGGTCGCGTCGGCCGCCACCCATTTTTAAATTGATGTATTGATTGTATAATATAATATAAGGTGCCCCTCTCTCCGGAGCTCAGCACCAACTTCGTAACTTGTAACCATCATGCCAGGATTGTGTGTTTTCACTCTACTCTTGCTTTTTGACTTTCACTGATAGGCCATTATGGTTTTCTCTGAATCAGCTTGGACATATTTTCTCTACTACTCGTACGTTCCCCCTTCCCGTGCATCATCATCCGCAAGTGTAGTAACAACTACTGTTAGACGAGCGCGTTTTTCTTGGGTGCCATACTGGGCATCATGCTCGTCGCTCGCAAATGTCGCGCGCTCATGGACGCCGTCAAAGCTTCGTGCGTTTCTTTCTTCCCTTCCCCCTCCCTTCCTTTGCTTCCACAACTCAACTTTCCGCCTACAAAAAACAGGCTGGAAGAACGCGGGTGGAAAGGGGCCAGATCGTCGCACGGGGGCGCCGGCGCCGGCAATAACGGCGGGAGCGTCCTAATGCTCAAGACGAAGAAGAAGCAGATCGACCGCGAGCGCTACTTGGATGTGACGCAGCGGGGCATCGTGAGGGCCTTGAACGCGTCGACCTTTGGCGCGCCCGTCCCTGGTGCTGGTGCTGGTGCTGGCTCTGGCTCTGCCGCCGCCCCTGTCGCTGTCGCTGCTGCTGCTGTGGTGGTGCCCGCGCGCGTGTCGTCGTCGTCGTCTTCCGAACGAGGCGCGGCGGGCTCTGTCGTAGGGGGTTCTTCCGCTGCTGATTCGGGCTCGGACACGGCGAGCGTCACCGATGTGCCACGTCATAGACGGTTGAGACATATGTTGAAGCGGTTCTGACTGGTACCATCAAACGGTCCATCATCGTCATCGTCACCATCCGCAGTTTTGTTTTTTTGATCATCAGGGAGGGGGTGTGTCCGGTCCTCCGGTGGTGCTTACCATATGGGACTGGGACTGGGTGCTGTGGCAGGGGTGGTGGTGGTGTTGCGGAGCCGCGCGCGGCGCCTTCCTCGGGCGCTTTTCGTTATCTCTTCGCGGGTGCAATTGCACCCGTTCCTCCCACACGCTGTCGGTTGAAATGACATAGCTAGCCATCCCACATATCTTATTCCTTAAATTTCCTTTTTCTTATCATCTTACTCTATCTACCTCTCAGAAGCGAAGCGGACACAGGACTCACACCCAAAACTACATGTCTGTAATACATACGTACGTCTCGATGCGCCCGTGCGCAAACACGATCTATCTGTTCCTAAATACAGTTTACGATGCGCGCATACCACACCATTCAGTGGAGCTGTGCTGCTGCTGGAGTACGCTGGGCCAATACTTATATACTTCCTGTGCTCCTGAACTTTAACGGTCGGCCTCATGGAGCGTCAGTCCGTCACCCTCGTACTCTTCCGCGGGCGCGAGCGCAATCTGCGCTTCGATCGTGCATAGCAACCGCTTGCGATTATAGTCAGAAGAGCGAGATGCTGCGCACGGTGGCGATGCGGATCCGGGGACGGCAACTGTTAACTCTACTTTTGGAGTTGCGCTGTGTTCGATGTTGTCAGTCTGGGTCACGGGTCGGGCTGCATGGCCGGAAAGAAACTAGGAAACCCCGGCCCTGATGATGTGGATGAGTTCCGGGGAGGCGCCTGGTGGGGTTCAAGTTATTTGTCATCTTTTTCGAGGGATCAGGTGACTATTTTTAGTTGTGTAAGTGGCGTTGATTTACGATGGCAGTGGCCGTGATATCCGCGCGATATCGTAGTGCTGTACATGTGCGACTTCACTTCTTGATCTTTCGTTGTTGCTTGCTTGCTACTAGTGCGGGGCATCCCTG
Source organism: Russula brevipes (assembly GCA_022496215.1). Lineage (NCBI taxonomy): Eukaryota > Fungi > Basidiomycota > Agaricomycetes > Russulales > Russulaceae > Russula > Russula brevipes. The sequence continues at coordinate 95,390 of WTXF01000078.1, read as the reverse complement.
GCTCGGAAATTCGGAACAGCCGTGTTATTTTTACTAGTACCGGGGCGACTGAGCCCGACCGACGGTCCTCTCTTTCCTCTCATGGTTGTGATGCCGTGATCTACCGCGCCCGAGCGGAAAGGTTTGCGATCTGGAGGTTGTGGGTGGTACGAAAACTAGGTACATTCCCGTGAGGCTAGAGCGCGACGAACAGCGGCATAAGCTTTGCCACCCAATGTCAAGTAACTGAGACCTCAAGCTTACGCATAAGTACATCATCCGCAGCGCCAGAGACTGCAAAGACACGCGCGATGGCCAGATGAAGATTGCAGATTCGAGGATCGGGAAGCTGGATACTGTTGCCGCGTCTCCTTTCCCAAATTGTATCTCATCGCCGTCATCGAGAGGAGTAGTGTAAGGCACTAGGTCTGGTCGAACGACTCGAAAATAGTAATGCAACTGTTCACTATGTGGTATCAGGTTCGAGTGTTTTGCGTCGAGAGCTCACCTTGTGATCGACCCCTCTGGCTTCAATTCCCCAGGCCAGTCTCAGATTCATTGAACCATGTTCATTACCGTGGATATTCACGGCATTAGCAGGATGGTTGATGAAATGCTGAGCAGCGTCCGCCATCAAAATGTGGCCGGTGAAAGTCTCAATCGCTTGATGCACGTGTGTCTGATACGTATAAGTGGGTAGAAAATGACCTCGGAACAGGTACGGGAGGGAGAAGAGAACGCCCACCGGCACGACCAGGAACGGGACAGTACGTCTGCAGGAAATGCCGTAATTATGTAACATATCGACATATCGACATTTCCTTTGTTGACCCACACAAACACAACAAAGGAGGCGAAATGTTGATTAATTGATTAGTTCTCCGCTCTCTCCGACAACCTTGGTGGAGCATGGCAGAATGATGGTAGACCACCCTCTGGAATCTTATCCTCTAGCGCTCTTGAAGTTGATGGGAATGCAAGAGGATGTCGTGGAAAACCCCCCGCTGGGAAATGCCACACGAGCTGGAGCGGCAACTCTGGCTTTCGACGTGCCGGCGCACAAACTCTTGCATGCCCTGATCGAGCACTCGCTGTCTCCAACGACCATGGCTCAGGAATTTTTGGTCGAGCTTGGAAGGTGCGAAATTGCATCCATGAACCCATTCGGTGACGTCCCCCTTTCCCCCCTTTTTCTAATAGTAAAATGGCATTGATTGCTTCTTCAAGTCGATGCTCTGGGCAGCGATCGCTCTGTCAGACCCGATGACTGGGCCACAGCTGTCCATCTGGAACTCAAGCGACACGATGGGAACACAAAGCATCTCACGGGCCTCGCCAGTCGCTACTGGTCCCACCTGATCATCGCATGTAAGATTCAGCTGCTCCCGACCGACTGAATCCAATGACTTGAATCCCGTCGTTTCAGTCAGGAATCCAGGCGGTAAAAAGACTCCCCAGGATTCCATAGACCTTACTCCCGATCTGAAGCGACTGGAGGAGATCGACGCATTGTTGCAATCGGCCACGGTTCGCCGGAGTCAATCGGCTTTGAGGGACCTTGTAGGCTTCGTTTGATCTACCGCTGACCACAACTGAAGGTGAACGTCCTTTAGATCTTCCTTCGAGACGGGGACCGTTGTCCTATTACCACTTACCCTTTCTTGGGGGCTAGAACTGTAACTCCCCGCTGTGCCCACATCATCCCATTCACCATCCATTCAAAGGTAGAGACGCCTTCCCGAGGTATTTTCCGACCCCCTTTCATTCAGACGTCTTCAGCCACATGCGCACCACTGCAAGCGATCGAGACTTTCACTGGCCATCTGACGGCAGACCTTGAGCAACTCATGAACCATCCTGCTAACGCCTTGAACATTGAACGGGATGCTCACCATTCAATGAATCTGAAACTAGCCTGGGGAATCGAAGCCAGGCAGGTCGATGATAAGGTGAGGTTGTTTTGACATGGCAGATTTAAACCTGGCACCACGTTCCCAAAAAAAAACATTTACAACAGTGGCATTATTATTTCCGAGTTGTTCGACCGGCGCACGTGTCGGCCACCATTCCCCTCGATGACGGCGACGAGATACAGTTTGGAAGAGGAATCGCTGGCAATGCCGTTCGATTGCCCGACCCCCGAATATGCCATCTCCATCTGGCCATCGCGCGTGTCTTTGCGGCCTCTGGCGCCGCAGACGTATTCGACCGTTGTCTCGACGACGAGCCTGGGGGCGACGAGGATCGTTACATGAAACAAGTTCCCGTTTACTTTGGGGGCCCGTTCGTCGCTGATGATGTGCTCATGCGCAAGCTCGAGGCTTTGACATTGGGGGCGATTTAACTGTTGATTGACCACGAGCTTTGTTGCCCTTGTTGTTGCCGGGTCTTTTTTTGGGAACGAGCACGCATCTTTGTCATCTTCTATGTTGTAGAAAAGAAATTTGGACGTTTCGCTCGCGTGCGGTCAACCTGGCGTGTTGGATGAAGTCATCCGTCTAATCGCCACGCACTTCGGGGGAACTCCCTTCCTCCTCTTCCTCCAAGATCCCTCCCCTGACCTCTCGCACCCCTTGCCCAACGCCCTTGTCCCTCTGGTGACGCCAAGTGCACTCTACCACGCATTAATTTACTGGTTTGTTTTCATCTGCGAGGCAAGAATATATTCCGACTGTAAGGTGGGCAGCGTGCCACCCCGGCCGAGACGACCGACGTTTGGGCCGTCGACATCAACAACGCCCACCCACTTCTCCTTATACCTTCCTTATTGAGTACATACACGCGATGAACGCGTTTTTGATTACATTACACAAAGAACAAGGTAGTATACTTGTATATAAGACTGAGAAACCCGCTGTGAAAAGAAGTAGAAGGAGGAGGACGAGGGTCTTGCCCCGAGTCCCTTCCATCCGTTTACCCACTCTCTCGGGATCCCATCCTCCCGGACTCACATTCCCTACACGACTTTAAAATCTATTCCATCCATTCGTCGTCACATTGCAGACGCCGCACACCGCGGGAAGATCCGGGCCCACAAACTCTTGCATGCCTTGATCCAGCACTCACCCTCTCCAATGACCATTGCTCGAGAATTTCTGGTGGAACTTGGAAAGATCCCGGCTGTCGAAAATACTGGTGATGTCCTTCATCCTTGCAGTATCGTAATCTATATTCAATGTTCTGTATAAAAGTCAACGCTTTGAACAGCGATCGCTCTGTCAGTCCAGTTGACTGGGCCACAGTTGTGCATGCAGAACTCAAACGAAAGGGCGGAAACATAAAGTATCTCACAGATCTTGCAAGTCACTACTTGTCCAACCTCGTCGTCGCATGCAAGGCCCAATTTGCTTTTGCTCGCAATCTAGTCACTGACATCCTGTCGTGTCGTTTTAGTCAGAAATCCGGGCGGTAAAAAGACTCCTCAAGAAACCATCCAGCCTACTCCCAATCTGAGGCGACTGGAGGAGATCGGAGCGCTATTACGATCCGCCACAGTTAATCGGAGTCAGTCGGCTTTGAGAGACCTCGTACGATTCGATGCACGCCGCCCACCATAGCTGACCGTCTTACCAAAGTATTCTTTAGATCTTTCTTCGAGATGGGAATCGTTGTCCTATCACCAACTTCGCGTTCTATGGCGCCCCTCGAACTTTAACGCCACGCTGTGCGCATAACATCCCATTTTCTGTTCGCTCAAAGGTAGAAACACTGTCCTGAGTGTAGAAACGCGTGAGGACCCAACTGAACACCCCGAACGCGGCAGTGACCCGGATTCACGCGCGCGGGAAGAAACGACAAAGGAATTGTATAGAGGCAAACTATCTACTGTATATATAAGGAATGTATACTAGGTTCTATGCTAAAATAGTTTGCTGTCCAATGAGTGAACTACAGTAAGTTCTGTCCATAAAGTATGTATAGGTAATTCGACAGCTCGGGCATCTTGTCTATCCCGGAGGTCCGAGGTTCCCGCGTCCCGCTCCGCGCGCTTCAGTTTCAACACTGAGGTCATCTTCTACCCGCTCATGCATACCAGACACATGTGCATCAAGCGATTGAGACTTTCACCGGCCGCATCTTGCGGGCGGAGGATGTTCAGCATTTCATCAACCACCCTGCTAATGCCATAAATATCGAAAGCAATGTCCATGATTCAATGGATCTGAAACTAGCCTGGGGAATAGAAGCCAGAGAGGTCGATCACAGGGTGAGCTCTCGACCCAAACCACTTGAACCTGATACCACATAGTGAATAGTGGCATTATTATTTCCGAGTCGTTCGACCAGTGCTAGTGTCACCCACTATTCCCCTCGATGACGGCGATGAGATACAATTTGGGAAAGGAGACGCCGGCAACCGTATCCAGCTTCCCGATCCTCGAATCTGCAATCTTCATCTGGCCATCGCGCGCGTCTTTGCAGCCTCTGGCGCTGCGGACGTGTTTGATAAATATCTCGAGGATGACGAGGATTACATGTCCCAAGTTCCTGTTTATTTTGGGGGCCCATTCGTTGCGGACGATGTACTTATGCGTAGGCTTGAGGTGTCAGTTACCTGACATTGGGATTGTTTCACTGCATCCTATGCCGGTTGGTTTGAAACGAGCTGTTTATCGCAATGTAGCCTCTCGGGAATGTACCTAGACTTCTTACCACCCACCCTCTATAGATTGACCTTCAGCTCAGGCGGAGTCTATCACAGTATCACAGCGTGAGGGGAAAGATAGGACGTTCGGGTTCAGTTGCTCCAGTGAAAATCGCACATGTACAGCACGACCGTATCATGGATATTACGGTCACCGCCATCATATTGACGCCACTATACTAAACATACCAGCCAATCTGAGGACGAGCACGTCCCTTGATGGTGGCTTAAGTTCAGGATATGTCCCCAAAACCGCATGATCCCAGTCATCGCCAACGATGCTCGGGCTCTGACCGTGCTGTATCCTGTCCTTTGCTCTCCGTTTCTTCGATCTTTAATTCGTGCAGATGCGGACGCGCACCCAAACGGACTACTGTCGTATACATGCCATGCACTCTATTCCAACAAACGCGAAATGTGTGGTATCTCTAAGCTAGGAAGAGATCCGTGTCGCTAGACCCCAACCTGGAAGCTTCAGTTGTCGACTTGCATCCCCCCACCGCCGGCGCGGGCTACACTGTGATGCGCTCGCTCACGCTTCCGCCGCGCGAGCCGCTCAGTGCGCCGACTGCGCACAGCGACCGCCGCCGTCGGGAGCGAGGCGCTGCGCACGGCGATGCGGCGCAGGCGCTTCGGGGCACGGACCACGTCCGCGTCGGAGTGATACTCCATCTCGGCTACGGGCTGCTCTGAGCTGTGCGCACCTGGCGAGCGGGCGCGTTTGCGCTTGCGAAGGGATGGGACGCTCTGCCTGTTGGGTTGTGTTCACATCATGTCAGGGGGAGGAAGGCCGACATCGTTCGTCCATCTGTACGCATCAACATTTTTTGCTGCTTCACGGCGGGGAAGAAGGGGGAAGGGGGTTGGAGCACGCACGGTGTATTGCCGATGCTGGCATTGTTATCGCCGCTGTCGTCGTCATCAATTATCATCCCTCCGTCTGCTGCGGTCCCCCACCTCACGTCACCCTCGACATCCATATCCGCATTGTCTGCGGCAGGCTGCTCCGAATTTGGCTCAGCGTCCATCGCTTCCGCATCCGCCTCGCCAAACAGGCCTTCGAGCACAAACGGCTCGCCCAGTGCGCTCACGATCTGAGCTTGGCCCGTCGTTTCGGCGCCGGGCGCGACTTGCCCACCGCTCCCGGGGATCATGGACGGTATATGCGTGGCATGGATTGCAGGGGGCTCAGAGAAAAATGGGATCTTTTGGTTGTTCCAGTCGATGAGGACTTGGCGGGCTGCTGCGAGGAAGTCGGGGACGCCACCCTGCATGGAAGAAAAGGTCTATTCATTAGTTTTGAAGGAGGGGGGAGGAGGGAGAGGGGACTGGCTTGGAGGAGACGGCCCGTACTCAGCGCGAGCATGGTCAGAAACTCGAGCGTCGAGGAAAATGTGGGCAAGTTGTAGATCCTCATCAACACTTCTGTCTGGGTCCGTGCGAGGATCTCCTCAACTGGCAGCGGCAATTCTGAATTGAGATGGCGGAGAAGAGAGATAAGTACATCACCCACCGACGGACATTGGGTCATCGACGTCTTCGGATTTAACAACGTTACGCAGAAGGACGGATGACTCCTTCTGACCCTGGATGTGATCATCGTCGTCAAAAATGACCCCAGGCGAGTCGACGATCCGGAGGCCGCGTTCGAGTTGAACGGACTGCAACTCTTTCGTGTGGCCCGGCTGCGCCGCCACAGCACACGCCTTCATTGAGACGCACTCGCCGTCAAATTGCCGTCCTCCAGCGTAAAGCAACACGAAAACGTACCTTGGAACGTTTGAGGGTGTTGATCAGACTGCTCTTGCCGACATTGGGGAAGCCCACAACGCCAACTGTGATGCTCTGTGCCGCGCTCGGTTTATACGCTTTAAGGAGGCGGAGCAGTGCCGGTGCTGTACCCGAGGCGAGGTTGGTGCGCTGATGGGGACCCGCAGAGCGAAAGGGGAGTGTCGGAGTCGTGTGGCGGAGGTGCTTGAGCCATGCCTGGGCATTCTCGCAAGGCACCAGATCTACAAACACCCAAGCCGCCGCGTACAGTGCCAACCATCAGAGAGAGGCGAGTAAGCTTTAAGATGCGCGTACCGATCTTATTCAACACAAACACGAGACGCTTGCCCTCCGCTTCGCGCCTGCGCACCTCTTCCTCCACTAGCCGGCTGCGACACCCAGCTGGGTCCCGCGCGTCGAGAACTAGGAGGATGACGTCGGCCTCGTCGACGACCTTGTGCAGCGAGCGGATGTAATGTCTTCGCAGTTGCTCCTTTGCCTTGGCAGGGGCAGATGTCGTCGACTCGGACGTGGCAAACGAGGTATCATTGGCTGATGCGGATGCTGCGAGCTGGGCGAGAGAAGAGAGTGTGGGCTCAGAGGCCATAGTCGCGTCTTCATGCGGTGAGGCATTGGCAGGAGACTGCATTGGCAATGTGTGACAAGCGGCAACGTGCCACACGCCCATGTCAGTGGTTGGTGGGTGGGAGCAAGATGGGGCAGACGTACAGGACGTGTGCGTTGCTTTTCTGCGCTGCGAACTTTGAGATTTGGCAGGCGCGGTACGCCTGGGTCCTTTTTAAGTTCTGTGGATCAGTTGTGAGGCACTCGAGATGACAGGGGTGTCGATGGACAGGAGCGCACTGGATTTGAGTTGGACGGTGGGTTTCCTTGCATCTACTGGGCGCATTAGTAGACCGATTGAAAGGAAGATGGCCTTGACTGACTCTTCCTCGTCATTGTGCAGGCAGAGATACCGGGCCGGGCTGGGGCGGGATGTGGATGTATGCGCCCGTCGCGGCCGCGTTTGTGTTGTGTTCATGGCGCCTTCGCCGCCTCGTCGCCGTGTTTCGTATGGCATCCCTTTCCCCCCCTCGACCAACCCCGTTCCTCTGCTGTGGCTCCCCCCGCTTGGCTTCGATAGACACGGCTCGATAAACCCCGTCTTGGTCTCAAACTCTCTTCAACGTCCCAAACCTGACACAATACCCCGCCACCGCCTCGGTGTCTCCTCTCTAGCACTCGATACCACCACCCAGCTCCTCGGTCGCCCTTCTCCGGAGGGCATCCTCTACACTGGCGCCCGAGATGGTCTCGTCATAGCATGGGACCTCAATATACCTACGAGGAAGCGCACTCGCAACGATGACTTTGCTCGCCACAGCAGTACCCGCTGGGAACTCGTCACTGGCTGGGTAGACCTTCCTACAGATGATGCGCCTGATGAGGACGAGGACATGCGTAGCGACGGAGATATCATCGGTGACGTCAAGGGCAGTGCTAGGCGGCGCAAGCTCAGCAGCGCGGCTGCCCACCCCGGATCCACTCCCTTCGAGCACCAGTGGGAGCCAGATGTAGATGCTTTCCGTCCAGGCCAGGTACGTCTCCTGAAATCGGCTTCATCTGTGCGCTCTCATTCTGCCTTGTATTTTGTATTTTCAGCCCTCCACGTTCCGTCAGGCGGCTCAGATACACTCAGACTGGGTCAATGACATCTTATTATGCAATCAGAACCAGATGCGTTTGTATCAGCCCTCCGTCGCCACGTCCCCCAACTGGCTACTGACATGCCTTGGCCAGTCGTATCCGCCTCCTCTGACGGTACCGTCAAGGCCTGGAACCCCCACTCATCCCCGTTATCGGACCCCGTCACCGTCGGGACCCACGCTGACTACGTCCGATGCCTAGCCTACAGGTAATACTCCAGTTCAAACCTTCACGCCCTTTATTCACGCCCTTTACGTGCCAGCCGTGACCAAGGCTGGATCGCATCCGGCTCCTTTGATCGCACCGTCAAGCTTTGGGATCTTTCCCGTGCCTCGCATCAATCAACAGCCAATCCTATCATGACCCTCACACCCCCAGAATCCTCCGGCGCCAAGTCATCGATATATGCACTCGCCGTCGACCCACAAGGGCACATGGTCGTCTCTGGCGGTCCGGAGCGCGTTGTTCGCATGTGGGACCCCCGCGTGGGCAAGCGCATCGGGAAACTTGTCGGCCACACCGACAACATTCGCGCGATCCTTATATCGGAAGATTCGAGATGCGTACGTCGTGATGTCTCTCCCTCATTCGCGCCCCTGATTTCCCCCTCACAGTTGCTTACCGCTTCTGCTGATGGTAAGGTGACTCCCTTATATAAATCAACTCCTCGCTCATGATGAGACAAGCCTCGATCAAGCTCTGGTCTCTCACCTCGCAGCGCTGCCTGCACACCTTTACGCACCATACGGACTCTGTGTGGGCGCTCCATTCGTCCCATCCATCTCTTGAGATATTCTATTCTGGCGATAAGTCTGGCTTTGTCTCCAGAATCGACGTCGAGGGCTGCGCACACACGTCTGAAGCAGAGTGTGCGCTCATTTGCCAGGATGTTGCGCCGCCGGCTGAAGGCGTGACTAAGCTTGTCGCTCTTGAGGACACTCTGGTGTGGACCGCGAGCGGAAGCTCGAGCCTCCTGCGCTGGCGTGTGCCCTCTCGTAGAGCCGTCCGGCAGACAGTCGAATCGCCAGTCTCTGCGACTTCGTACACCACGTCACGCCTCCGCCCATCGCGTAGCACGGACTCGCGCCCCCGCTCTATCACGCTTGACCTACCGCCTTCACCACCTCCACACCGACAGGCGCGCCATGTAAACTCGATGAGTGCTACCTCTTCTACCACCTTGGAACCACCCCTGACCACATCCCTCGATAACGGGGCTGTGGGGGAGGGCGAGACGACGTGGTTCGGATTGCCGTACGACTGCCTCGTGCACCTCGCATCGCCGCTTAGCGACCCCTTTACGCCCTTCTCGCCTGTCTATCGCGGGCGCGGTGCTGGCGCAGATGCGGACGTCGCGACGCTCTACTCCGCCGCATCGCTCATGTCAATCGCCCCTCGTCCATTAATGTTACGTCCACCTTTGCGAGGCGTTTTCCCCTCTACCCCCTCGCCCCCACAGTCACCGCCCAATACTGGGCGGCCGGTCAGCCCCGCACACAGTGACTTTTCCCCGTCCGCCAGTGGGCTGGGGATGGGGGTGCCAGGAAATGGCGGGGGCGGGGGCAGTGGCATTGTTGGCGGTGCTGGGAACGGTCTGGGCCCTCACCGCGCCGCATTCGAGGCACGCGAGGTTGTTGCGGGGGCGCAGCCACTCTCTCCCACACCCGACTTTGTCCTCGTCGGCGGGCCGGGCCTCGTGCGCGCCGTGCTGTTGAGCAATCGTGTACATGCGCTCACGGTCGATACGGCTGGTGTGGTCGCAGTCTGGGACGTCGTACGGGCGATATGCGTCGGCCAATTTGCGCGGGAGGATGTCCTTCTCGCTGCGAACGCCAATAATAACAGCAGCAGCGCCGAGGGGGAGGAAGCACCATGTGCGTGCAGCCCGCGTGAGGCGCTCGAGATTGTGCGCGAGCGCATCGACGGTGAGGCGTTCGTCGTGCCTTGGTCCTCGGTTGATACCGCCATGGGCGTGTTGAACGTGCACCTGGACGAGCACGCCTTTGATGCGGAGCTGTATGCGGACGAGCTCGAACTTCCACCTGAGCGTGTGCTACCGGCCGGAATTGGTCCAGACGACGTGCGAGGTGCGATTTCTTTTCCTCTCGGCATTTTTTCTTTGATTGATGGGGTTGGTGTTGATCGTAATTGTGCGTGTGTCGGCCAGTTAATCTTGGCAAGTGGATATTGCGGAACCTGTTCCAGGGATTCATCCGCGAAGAAGAACAGGCGCATGCGTCGCGCTTGCGCGCGGCCGCTGCCAATACGGGGCCGTCGCCCCCGCGGACGACCGGCAATTCTCCCGCTGCTGCACCGTCGCCACCGACGACGTCGTCGACTCCAACACAACCACAACACTCGCGCTCGCCTCAAGAGCCACCCACAACCACAACTGCTAGCCCCGGCGTCGCGGCTGCTGGCGCAAAGGCTAACACCGGCACCGGGACCGTCGTCATCGTTGCGCGAAATATGCTTCCTGCGCTTGCGCCAAAGCGCCCCGTCATTGGACTCGGCATCCCTCCCGTCCCACTCCCGCGTACCCAGCTCTCACCGACTCTCGTCTCTGCGGCGCCCGTGGTAGTGGGTGGCGAGTCGGCAACACATGCACACTCGCAGCAGCATCCCCAGCCTGTTCAGCAGGGCAATAATGGCAGTGGGGGACATCAACGCGCGCAGACGGAAGTGCCCACAACGACGGCCACGACGACGGCAGGGGCTGCACAGAAAGGGCAGGATTACTTTACTCTGCCCACGCGTCGGCCGTCAATGTCGAGCGGCGGAGGTGGAACTGGAACTGCTCCTTCTGCTACTGCCACTCCTGTGCCTGCGCCGACCACGCCGGACGAAACCGGTGGTCCCGCAACAGGCACAGGCGGCGCGAGCGCTAGTGCGGGAAGCAGCAGCGGTCCTGGAACCGGGAACGGTGGCGGCGGAGGCGGAGGCGGAGGCGGAATTGGAGCGGCGACGCCGGGCACTCCCGGAGGTGGGTTGATTGGTAAGCTACGGGGCCTTGGGAGGACGACAAAACGTGCGCAGAATGAGAGCACGCCGAGCACGCCAGCCCCTGCGGCGCGTACCTCTGGCTCGACAGCGGCGGCAGCGACGGCGACGGGGTCGACATCGTCGACGGCTGCTGCTGCGGGTGCTGCTACAAGCTCTACTGCTCCATCGTCTACCACACAAGTATGTGTCCTTTTTCCTTCGACGTTAACGATCTCACGAGGTGATGAATCGCTTTATATCAATCAGCAAGCGCCGCAAGAAGCGCCCGTGCCCGCAAAATCGCGCACGGCCGCTCAGGTTGTCCTCGCCAGTGGCATGCTCAGCCCACCGACGACCGCCGACGGCCCGACGCTTCCGCTCTGGCCGGATATCCCGCTTGTCGTCGCGGAAGAGCGCGCGCCCGGGTGGGCGATCGTGTACCATGGCACGGTCGCCAGCGCGGGGAGCGCGGGGGACGTGGGGGTGCTGGAGGACGCGATGCCCATGTGGCTGCTGGAGTATTTGCTCCTTGGCCGTGCGCCGCAGGTCGGAGTTGTCAAGGTCCAGTTCGCGCTGCTGCCCGGCGAGGAGTCGCTTCCGGAACTCGTCAATCCGTGAGTAACACCCGTCAGTGGTTCTTCCGATCCCTGGATCGCTGATCGTGTGCTTTTTTCATTTTTTCAGTACCCAGACGAGGCTGTCCGCGAGCCGATTCTTGCGCATTCGCAAGCTTGCCGCTCATGTGAGTCTCTGCTGTTTCTTCGTTTGGATGATGAATGTCTTGGCTGGCCTACGACCCGATTATTGAAACTCTTATATTTTAGGTGCAAGAAAGATTGGAAAGCATGGGGTTCGGTTCACCAGGCCCGTTCGCGCCTCACGCATCTCCCCGCTCCTCCGGGGAACCTCATCATCATAACCCGGCATCGCCCCCGACGACGACGACAGCATCGGGCAATACGAATCTGGTGCCCCACGGTCAGGCGGCGGCGGCACCGCACGACCAACAACAAAAGCCCGCCAATAATGACAGCCACGGCCATCCGCGGCCTGAGGATATCTGGGAGATCTCGTGCAACGATACGGTTCTGTCGCCCGATGTGACCCTCGCCGTCGTGCGGCAGTACGTCTGGCGGCAGTCTGGCGAAGTCGTGCTGCATTACCGCCGTAAGCGCCCTGCTACGCAGGCGCATGCCAGTGGGAAGGACTAGCCAGCCTTGATAGACGCGCGCGTAGACGATATCAATCTATCGTCCGCTCATTGTTAGCGCCGGCGCCGCGGGTCTCCCCTGCCGCGGTCACCCCATATATGTATGTATGTGTATGATTTGAATGTGTGGGTGGGACAGGTTGGCGGACACGTGAAGTACTGTATACATCATTGCATCTAGATGGAAGTTTCGTCGTTGTTCTGATACCATGTGGGGTTAGATGTTTATTCATGTAAAAACCAATACAGTAAGTACGCCTTGGGGCACACGAAAGGGGAGAATCTCTGCAATCAATTGAAGAAGCGCAAAGCAACCCCGTATCCTCTTCGGTTTCCAAGTGCGGATTTACAATAATAGAAACGTCAGCGCGTCAGCACCCGAGAGGTGTTCGTGTCGATGGAGCGTGCGGCCTTTCGGAAACGGAGCCCCGTGGATTGACTATCGATATTTTCCGTGAAAGTGCCCTCAGAAAGCAGGTCTTCCTCTCATCTCGTCTAGTTTCGGTTCCCGGTTCCCTGCTTCTGCTTCGCACTCGGCACGCGGCCCGCGGTGCCTCGGACCGACCCACGCATTGAAGGCCCGGGAAGCCGTTGAGAAAAAAAAAAGCGTTGGTTCTCGTTCTCAGAGGGCAAAACAAAACAAAAATAATAATTTTAAACGACGCAGGTGCCAGTGTCTCCATGAATCGATCCATCGATATCATAATGCGCGCACAAGAAAAGCGAAGGAATTATGACGGCCGAGCGTGTACGCGCTGCAGTGGTAGTGTGGTACTACTCGTAGGACTGGAGAAGCCGCATGGCTCATCAAGATAGCAGACAGTAATAAGGGCAACACTTAATATGCGGATAGTGCAGAAAAACCGAGAAGGGTGCGCGGGTTCGGGAGGAGTGAGTTTGCAGAGGGAGGTGAGGGAGCAGGTGGGGCAGGAGCGAGCAAACAGTCCGGGGGGAGACACATTTTTGAACAATGCAATTGAGGGTGCCATTCTTCCCGCATTTGTTGACATATAATATCCAGGAGGGGGTTTATATACACGAGAACATGCCGCAGTGCTCTGAAAGTAGCGAAGCAAAGGAGGGCACATTTGCACGGGATTGTAACGAATAAGGTCAGAGAATGAATGGATAAACGATTTACTGTACATCAAGGAAAATGAGACAGCGGGGTAAGTTACAGGTAATCGAAAAAATTCTAGTTTTTCTCCCTCGGAAGGTCGGCAACATCAATTACCCGATCAGCCCCGGCCTTCTCAGGAAGGTCGGGTTGGTCATGAGGGGTGATGTCGACGCTGGCGGAAGGCGGAGAATCCATCGGAAGTGAGGGCGTGAGGGGCCGGCCGGTGAGATAGCGGTATGCGTATCTCCTACGTGGCACATCATGGTTAAAATGGGGGAAGCATCGTGAGAATCGATGAGGACGTACGTCCACATGGGGACAAGACCGCCAGGCGGGATGACCCAAGGTTCAGCGTTACTATAGCTTGGCGGGGTCAGACGGTTGCAAGTCATCGTGCGGACCACCCATATGAACCCGTTAAGAAAGATGTACGAAGATATGCCCGCAATGACACCATATGCGATGCTGTGCGTGTGTGTGAAGACAGTTATTGTCACTTTCTCTCTCTCGAACGACCAAGTGGAGTACGCACTTGTAGGTGAGAGGTATTATCAGCAGAGTGAGGAATGCCGGAACAGCATCCCCAATATAGTCCCAATTGATATCCCGCACGTTCCGAATCATGAGTGTGCCAACGATTACGAGGGCGCCACCAGTAGCCCAAGAAGGAATGCTGGCAAATATTGGGGAAAAGAAGATAGAGACGAAGAAGGCAAGGCCAGTGGTGACCGCCGTGAGGCCAGTCTTGCCGCCCTCTGCAGTACCCCAAACACTTCTGAGTTACCAATGAATGGTTCAGGCTAGGGACACGCACCAGAGATGCCTGTCGCGCTCTCGATGAAAGCAGTCACGGGGCTTGTACCCATCAGAGCACCCATCGAAATCGAGAACGCATCCACGCAGTACGCGACTGTACTTCCCTCAAAGTCCATGGTCACAGGATCCCGCAGCCCCGCGAATTTAGCCATCGAATACAGTGTCCCCGTCGTGTCCAGAATATCCACATACAGCATCGTCACCAGCGCATACCACACCCTGCCATTTGAGTAGTGGTAATCGATGGCGTTCCCAATGTACTTGAGCGGACGGAATGCCACGACTTGCTTGAAAAAGTCGAATGCGGCGTCACCCGCGTCAGTGTGTGGGAACGCCGTGACGGGGGTTCCTCGAGGCCAGCAAATTATGGAGGTCAGGAATATGCCGATGAGGATCGCGCCCTTGACGCGGTATATCATGAGAAGGAGTGTCAGAAATCTGGACATGCAATTTAGCACTCGATACTGATAAGCGAGTACGGAGACGTACCCCCCAGTGAGGATGCCGAGCCACATTGTAGGATTCCGCATCACACGACTGTTGCAATAGCCGGGGAGGTCGGCGAGATAATCTTCGGGCTTGCATCCTCCGAGGCCTACAAGATTGACGGTGTTGCCGCCGATAACCCCAAGGCCGTTAGAAGCTGCAAATGGGATGAGAACTTATGGCGGCATGGATGTTGAAGCCAACACGTACAAAGACCTATGAAACTGAGCGAGGGTTAGCCCAGCCTGCGAGAAGCAAGAAAAGGTAACGGAAATTACGCAATGAAAAGGCCTATACCAGCTCCGACGGCAAGAACGAGAGACTGCGGCATGATACGGATGAGCCATTGGCGCAGTCCAAGGAGCGACAGGAGGAAGAAAATCCATCTTGACTGGAGGATCAAACACGTTTCTCACAGTCCTAAAAGGGACCGTCACATACCCTTCCATGAAAACGGCGGCGAGCGCCTCTCGGTAGGTGACGAGACCGGTCCCGTGGAAGCCGACGATAGAATAGGTAAACTTCCGCAGGGGTGAGAGCTAGGCTGAAACAGAGAGAATGGACACCTACGTATGCGTTCAGTCCGAGACCTGGGGCTAATCCAACTGGGAGATTCGCAAGCAAACCCATGAGGAAGCTGGCCAAAGAAGAGACTGCAGCGGTGGTAGTGATGAGGTCACGGCGGACCTCATCAACGCAAAGGAGATACGTCGCGTCTGAGGTGCAGGCATCATTGGTTAGGCACTCGCAAGTCCCACCCGTGTCGGAAATAATGCTAGCGTTAACCGAAATCTACGAGGAAAGGGTGGATCGTCAGGGTAGCTGCGCCACGCAGCATTTACGATGGTGTACGGACGATGTATGCCATCGCGGCCTGCGTGAGGGTGATCAATTCAGTCACGTGACACATGAGAACATCGAAGGCACACGCACCCATGTCGTTAGCCCTGCACGGAGCTCTGTCTGGAAAATGAAAAAGGTCGCTTGAGGTGAGACACGAGAGTGTAAATGTAGATGAGGTGCGCACAAGAAAGCGAGAACCCTGGCGTTCTTTGGCGACTCCAGATCCCTCGAGCTTGAACCAACGACCGATGAAAGAATGGGCCACCTGTGAGATGCATTCGCGAACAAATGAAATTCCAGGGTCGAGACACACGAGAGAGGGAGCGGCGTACGTGGGCATTGATTCTATCAAGGACCGTGATGGCCATGTTTTCTGTGAAGGATAGCCTAGAGAAAAGACCGTCGTGAAGAGAGGTTGGGAAGAGCGATCTGAGGAGACCGCGGCCTGAACGACTTGGGAGAATATATAAAACGACGAGAGAATGATAGCGGCAAAATTGTTTCGCCTCCGAGGAGGGGATTCTTTAAGCGCCAGTCAATCATAATATCTGCTGTGGCGGGGCCAATTGGCTGCAATCAGCAGCTCGTCGCTTGGGAGTGTGGCTGGAAGCGTTAATGCAGAATATTACTATGGTTCCTTGCGATAGAGGTGCGAGACTCACCTCAGTTCGATCCGTCTCGATCCGATCCTATCTTGTGCTGGTTACTATCACACGACGACATTTTGGCACGAGGATCGTATCTCTCGCTTTCCGTTATCTTGCCTTGCAGTATCTCACATTCCGAAATTGTTCCGCGTCAGCTCCCTCAGGACACACAAAGGTTGGGGGGCAGGTCACAAGTGGTAGTGTGAGTTCAACGTGACCGACGGTCAGTCCACAAGCAAGCCCTGGTTGACAAGACCACTACAAGACCCGCATTTACCTGGGTGAGGACGATGCAAGGGCAGCTATGAAGGCCATATGAAGGCCTCATCCCACACTAACAAAGACCCACGCTCTCTTCCTCTCTTGACAGTTTGTCTTATCGCAATCTTATATCCGCTCCTACAGTGCCATGTGTCTTCCCACTGCATGGCGTTGCGGTGGCAACCACGCTACATCATATCTTGCGCGGTGCAGCACCAAATACTTCTGGACATGCCAGTGGCAGTCTTATAATGTGGGATGGTGGGTACTGAGCGCTGCTGTCGTCGTCACCCCGTGTTCACATTCCAGCGCAGTTCGGGAAACCCAAAATTACTTAACTTACTGTAATTGTAATTGGCTTGACTTATTGATGCCGATTAAGTAATTTTATGTTTATATAATGCGATAACTGGCGGCGCCAGCAGTGGATCATCAAAGATCAGATCATGTATCGCGCCGGCTCCGACGAAAATCCGCTTGAAAATCCGGACGCCATGAGAGCACCAAATGTGATGCAGATGCAAGAAAAGTAAGGCAACAGGACAAATATAACAAAGTGTGTATTGCAAACGAGACGTCATCGCGTCATCCCTGACTGAAAAGACTTTTGGCACATTGGTCACTACAAGACTACTAGTAGACAATTTATACAGCGTACAGTACAGTCAGAGATAGTAGTAACAACGACACGTAGTATGGACGAGAGCAAAAATAGATACCGAGGGGATAGCAGAGTGACCAATTTTTCACTCTCTTGGAAGTCCGGCGACATCGATTGCGTCGCTAGCTCGGCCCTTCTCAGAAACATCAGGTCGCTGACTAGAGATAGCGCAAAAGCTCTCGGAACCGGGAGATTTAACCTTGCATTTAGCGGTTTGATTTGGAGGGGTATAGGGCCGACTGGTGATAGAACCGTGCACGTATTTCCTATGAGAGACACCACGGTGACCATTAGAAGCACGGTGGGGAACAGGTGAGGACGTACATCCAGACGGGGATGAAGCTACCTGGTGGGACAGTCCATGCTTCCGCATCTTCAAAGTTTGGCGGGATCAAACGACCACCGGTCGCCTTACGGAGTATCCACGTCGCCCCGTTGAGTAAGATGTACGAGAGTATACCTGCAATAATACCATATGCAATGCTGCGTGTTCGAGGTTCAGTTGTTTTCTGTCAAAAAACGACCCAAATAGGATGCGTACTTGTAGCTGAGAGGTATAATAAGCAGGGTGAGGAATGCCGGGACGGCGTCCCCAATGTAGCCCCAGTTGATCTCGCGCACGTTTTGCACCATGAGGGTACCAACAATCACGAGTGCACCACCAGTAGCCCAGAAGGGAATGCTAGCGAGGATGGGGGAGAAGAATATCGAGACGAAGAAGGCAAGGCCGGTCGTGATCGCCGTGATGCCAGTCTTGCCACCCTCTGAAACCGATTCCTTTCTGCCCTGATTCTTCGGACGATGTGGAGTGGAGTCACGCACCTGAAATTCCAGTCGCGCTCTCGATGAAAGCAGTCACGGGGCTTGTACCCATCAGAGCACCCATCGAAATCGAGAACGCATCCACGCAGTACGCGACTGTACTTCCTTCAAAGTCCATGGTCACAGGATCCCGCAGCCCCGCGAATTTCGCCATCGAATACAGTGTTCCCGTCGTGTCCAGAATATCCACATACAGCATCGTCACCAGCGCATACCACACCCTGCCATTTGAGTAGTGGTAATCGATGGAGTTCCCAATGTACTTGAGCGGACGGAATGCCACGACTTGCTTGAAAAAGTCGAATGCGGCGTCACCCGCGTCAGTGTGTGGGAAGGCCGTGACGGGGGTTCCTCGAGGCCAGCAAATTATGGAGGTCAGGAATATGCCGATGAGGATCGCGCCCTTGACGCGATATATCATGAGAAAGAGTGTCAGAAATCTGAACATGCAATTTAGAGCTTGACACTAGTGGGCGAGTACGAAGACGTACCCCCCAGTGAAGATGCCGAGCCACATTGTAGGGTTTCGCATAACACGGCTGTTACAATAGCCAGGGAGGTTGGCGAGGTAATCCTCTGGTTTACATCCCCCAAGCCCGACCAATTTGTTCGTATCGCCTCCAATGACGCCGAGACCGGACGAAGCTGCAAGGTGACTGAGAAGCTGTGATTAATGGATATAGCCAGTGCGTACAAAGCCCTATGAAACTGAGGATGGGTTAGCGTGCGGAAAAGTGACAGAAAGGACCGGAAATTACGCAATGAAAAGGCCTATACCGGCACCGATGGCGAGGTTGAGAGAGTGCGGCATGACACGAACGAGCCATTGACGAAGACCGAGGAGCGATAACAACAAGAAAATCCATCTGGCCAGGAGGGCTTAACACCTTGTTCGCTGTGTTAAAAAGGAACGCTACGTGCCCTTCCATGAATACAGCGGCGAGCGCCTCGCGATAAGTGACAATACCGGTCCCGTGGAAGCCAACGATGGAATAAGTAAACTGTCGCTAAATCAGACTTGGGTAGGGAGTATGGTGATCAGCTACATACATATGTGCTCAGTGCAAGACCTGGAGCCATTCCAACCGGGAGGTTTGCAAGCAAACCCATGAAAAAGCTGGACAATGCGCAGATGGCAGCAGTGGTGGTGATGAGATCACGGCGGACCTCGTCTATGCAGAGGAGATAGGTTGCATCTGAGGTACAGCCATCTTTGGTTAGACATTCGCAAGTGCCACCCGAGTCGGAAAGTATGTTTGCGTTGACAGCAACCTACGGGAAAGGAAAGATCGTCAAGGTGGTCGTGCCACTTGGCACCTATGTTCGTGTACGGACAATGTATGCCATCGTAGCCTGGATGATGAGTTGTCAATGCAGTCGCGTGGCATAGGGCGCAGTCAATCCACACGTACCCATGTAGTAAGCCCTGCGCGGAGCTCGGTCTAGATAAAGCCGGTAGGTAAGTGATTAGAATGTAGATATAGGCCAGGAGCACACAAGAAAGCGAGCGCCCGGTCGTTCGTTGGTGACTCCAGATCCCTCGAGCTTGAACCAACGACCGATGAGAGAATCGGCAACCTATGGGAGGTATTTTCTATCACAAACCAGCTTCTTCAGGGACGAGACGCTCTAGAAACATTGACGCACGAAGGAATTGATCCTATTAGATATTGAATTGGGCATATCTGCGGGGCGGGACGGCCTCGAGTAAGGACTGGGGCGAGTGGGGGTACAAAAAGTGCGTCTCGGGGGGGGGCGTGGGCAGCTTGAGGGAAGACGTAAATAGAAGAAACCGAGGGCGACAAAGTTTGTTGCCCAATCAGCTCCAAGGATAGAACTTCTGTGCAAGCTTTCATATCGTCAATTCTCAGTACAAGTTTAGCCATCATTGCACGGCCGGGAACAAAGCTGGAGGTGAAAAACCAGAATATGGTCTCGCGCTACGCTGCAAGAGACGAGACAACGGTCTCATACATATTTTCTTTCCTACCCATCGCTTTCGTGTAGAGCATCCTCGGTGGCAGCGACCGGCTGCATAAGAATAGAGGGTAACGTTTTCCGTGTCGCGCCACCATTGGTGGTTGACGAAATCTGCCAGGTCCGGATCTAATCTTATCTGGAGGTCACCGGTCAGCTCTTCCCCCAGTACTGCATCCCACGCGGAGCCAGGCAGCACCAGACGAAGCAAGAGTCGACTGTACTGTACGACATCCTTGTCCTGTCGAGGCACAACGAATGCGCGATATGATATCTCAAGGTCCAGTTCAAGTCACTGGTTATCTCTCGGCTAGAGTTGATCCACATTAGCCTAACCCCATCAGGATTTTTTTAAAAAGGACCCTGTTGCCAGTGCATCACCTTGGAACTGTTCCATCGAAAAATAAGCGAGCCGACACTATCAGAGTCGAACTCCCTCACAATACAAACCCTACGTTACCTCGATTGGCAGATGTTTCTCTGATCATTCTGATGGTCCAAATCTCCAGCATACGCGCTCAGGAGCGCATACTCGTTCAGTAGATACTGGCCACTTGTGGTGAGACCCGTAACTACCCCTTCGGACGCATGACGAAAGTTTTGCCGTATGGGAACCACAGGTCGACCTAAAAAGTCTAAGAATGACAATCTGGGAACATTGCGTCGGCGACACTCAAGGTAGACGTTTTCTACACTGCATGCCAGTGACTACCGGCGCGCCCTCGAATTGAACGACATCTCAATTGAAATATTTTCAGCAGTGCGCGAGGCGGGGATCCGGGAAGTGTTCGGAGTTAGATAACACAACACGCTTTGGACTTCCTTCCAGAGGTTTTTGAGCAACTCGTCGTGAAGGGCATCCAGAGTGCATTACGGTATCAGACATGCTATGTACTCCATAGCAACGGATATCGTAATAGCTGGTGAAAGCATCTCGGTGTTACTGTACTGTACTGTACCGCATCTCTTCAGAAGAATGGAAGCATATGAAGCTGTACGAAGGGTGGCTCTGCTGGACGCTTTTGATTGACCCCCTTGCCACGCGGGCCACCTTCGTCATACTAGGTCATATTTCCCTCTGGGGTCACGCAGACCCCGGTCTCCAAATAACTACTAGTATACAGATCGCCCTACCACAAGGTTCAGTGCAACGTGTAACTTACGGGAAGTGGGATTTTCTCATCATATCGGATTGTTTGATCATCCGGCATGTGCTTTTGGGCCATTCGTCTTGGGTCACATTCACGACATGCCAATACTTGTCTTTTGCTGTAATTCATTCGCCGGCAAGCTATTAAACATAAAAGGGAGGCAGCCGGAGACCTTTAATAAACCACTGCGCTAATGAGATTGCTGGGTCATCTCAGTGGACAGTGCACCGTGACAGCGATTCCGTGACTGCTCGTTGGACTCTATGAAATGAAATCGGAGCCCCCATACGATTGAAACAGATATGAAAGAAGGAACAATGGCTAGGGAAATCGTGTACTACATCGATCGAAAAGATTTATGACTAGAAGTTGAAATCACTCCACGCATTTACTCCAATGCCCTGCGCACTCTGGGAAGAACGCCAGTAGGCAAAAAAGCCGTTGAAGGATGTGAGGTTGTTACAACGCCACAGCCGAATTATCTTGCCATGATATGCCATAAAGGTCGTTGTGCATGCCAGATATAAAGTCACAAGGAATGCCAGTACCATGTACACCTGTCCCGTCTTCCTAAGCACTGCATCCTTTCCATGGCGGTCGTAGTCCCCTCATAAGTGGCCGTGATGGTTTCATGAGTGGTCGCCGTGTTTCCATGAGTTGTTCCATATGTGAATCCAGTATTTTCATGAGTTGCAACAATCGGGGGGCTAAAAAGTACAAGCGAGTAGCATTACGATCAGCGTTCCTCGTGCCATGACCTCGACTATGCAGCACTGCTTACCACTCTCTACCCCGCATAACAGTGGCACCATGGGGAGGAGGGGGCCATGCCCAGTGGCCATCGTGGCATAAATTGCGGGCCCTGCGACGGTCGAGAACACAAGGGTCCAAAGACAGAATTCTGACACCAGCGACATTATCACCAAACTCAGTACCACAGATTCCTGTGCCAAGGGACGGCGGAGTACTGAAAACCTCGAAATCAGTATCCGTCATTCATTTACCATTACGACCCGCGCCATGCTGCAATGCTTACCTCGCAAACGATGGAGTATACAAAAGGATTGTTGCAGGGTTCCAAGTATGCCGATGAGTGGCGAAACAGCCACAATGAGGGTAACGGTCTCGGCGATATTAGACTCGGACGGGCCAGAGCTTTCGTTCCCAAGATTGAAAGCACGTTTGATACCGAACGCAGCTTTCAGTTGTGCCACAGACTTGAACACCTGTAAGACTACAAACCAAACCCAAAGGTGCACTACGCGGATTACGCGGTCAGTACCCTCCAACAACAAACGAATGATGCAATACTACAACACTCACCTCGAGCACGAAGCATGAATAGTAGGGCATATCGGAGGGCGGCAAGAATAATGACAAATGTGTTGTCTCGAGTCAGATCGTATTCGAAGAAATACGGGCAGGTCTCTGGGCGTTCTTCCTGAAACTGCCCGACGTAGTATACACTAAGTGTCATCAATCCGAAAAATCCCAGTCCATCAAGTGAAAACAACCACCTACATGAGGGCCAACAGTGTCCCCGCAACAAATTCCAGCGTCGTTGGGGCGGCCGACTGTCCACGGTAAGACAATACCGCCTTCCAAATCCCAAAGACTAGGATTATAGACATGTTGACTAGACGGCATCCCGTCAGCTTGATTCCCAGTAGAGGCCGTCGTTTGTCCGGCGGGTCCTCGTCCTGGACCTCTATCTCCCCCTGGCAGTGGATGGTGAAGCGTAGGTGACGAGTGCGCAATACTGAAGACGGACTTACATATGAAGGGGGAGTATCTTCAACAATTGCGGGTTCCATCTGCCACTGGTCCACAATGTCAACGGATCTTCTCGACATGGTTTCGCGCCTCTTGCAAATGAAGTGAAGGATAAGATTGGGATACATTCAACCATACATATAGTTGGCGGAAGCACAGCCGTCAACACACGAGGATTCCGCAATGCTGCTGCGCTTTTTGCATCGCTTCGTCGTGTACGGAACCCGGGGCAGGTGCACATATTGTTCGACTCGCAGCGCAGGGCCATTTTGGCCAACGATCTGGCTCGGAAAATGGAATGCCAAAGGTACATCCGGGGACCAAACAAGAACAAACGGAACACAATTCGCCCAACACGCCGCGGTCACCGTTGATTCGTGTCTTTTCCATCGACGTCGACGACAATGGCCGCCCCTTCTTCTGACGGTATTGGCATCGCCAACCTCCCAAATCAGGTGGGCTTCACTCGCCAACTGCTAGAGACACGCCATTAAAAATTATGCACTGCTTTTAGCGACATAAAATTGTTGCACAGCGGGGCGCTCATTTTACCATAATGGTCGTCGGTTCGTCGCCAGGCCTCGTACCACTGCTGAATATTTTCTTACCTGTCAAAACAAGGCGAGTCGGGTCTGGGAAAGACCACCCTCATCAACACCCTCTTCTCGACCGAGCTTTCTCCCTCGAAAAACTATAACCGACGCCACCACAAGCAGCTCGACAAGCTCACCGAAGTTGAGATCATCAAGGCTGAGCTCGAGGAGAAGCAGTTCAAGGTCAAGCTCACCGTCATCGATACCCCCGGTTTCGGTGACTATGTCAACAACCGCGACTCGTGGTCACCTATCGTCGACTTCATTGACGACCAGCACGAGGCCTACATGATTCAAGAGCAGCAACCCCAGCGCAGCGAGAAGAGTGACCTTCGTGTCCACGCTTGCTTGTACTTTATCCGGCCTACCGGTCATACGTACGTTTCCCTGATATCTATCCTAGTCTCATCTGACCTTCTCTTAGTCTCAAGCCCCTCGACATTGAAATCATGAAGCGTCTCGGTACCCGCGTCAACCTCATCCCTGTCATTGCCAAAGCAGACACACTCACTCAGAGCGACCTGTTCACCTTCAAGCGGCGTGTCCGTCACAATTTTACCTTGCATTGCCTTATATGCAATCACTGACGTGTCCACGTGGTTCCTATAGATTATGGATGTCATTACGGCGCAGAACATCCGCATTTACCAGCCGCCCATCGAAGCGGATGATGAAGCCAGTGCAGAACATGCTCGCATTCTCGCCGAGGCTATGCCGTTCTCGATTATTGGCTCCACCGAGGACGTCCAGACTCCCGATGGCCGCGTAGTGAAGGGCCGCGAATATCTCTGGGGTGTCGCAGAAGGTGCCCCATCTCCAAATTTCTGTCTACTTCCTTGTAGCATTGACACCTTGCAGTGGAGAATGAGAATCATTGCGACTTCCGCAAGCTGCGCTCGCTGCTGATCCGCACATTCATGCTCGACCTCATTTCGATGACTGAGGAGAGCCATTACGAGAATTACCGCCAGCAGCAGATGGAGACTCGCAAGTATGGCGAACGCAAAGTGAAGAAGTTTAACAACCCCAAGTTCCAAGAGGAGGAGGAACAGCTTCGCAGGCGGTTCACCGAACAGGTCAAGGCCGAGGAGGCTCGCTTCAGGCAATGGGAACAACACGTGAGTGGGCCCAGCTCATAAAAGGGCTGAGAGTTGATCATGTGGATGTAGTTGATCGCGGAGCGCGATCGCTTGAACAAGGATCTCGAGTTGGCCCACAGCGCGATCAAGTCCCTCGAGGCAGAGCTCGACAACCTTCAGGTCGGCTACGGACGCGGCAGCGGGCGACGATAGATGTGTCTCAGTTGGCCTTGAAGGGTAACAGTCAGTCCTGCAAAAGTTGGCCCAAGCCGTTGTTGGACAGTAGTAGTTCGATAGAGATACCCATACTTCACCTCTGACCGGGGTCGCTCGTTCCGTAGTTCGAGATACTTTTATGGCATTTCTTGATTCTCGCTCATACTGCCATGGAAAATACCATTTGTATGAGATGCCTCGATGTCGTCGGTTGCTGTGATGAACGGTGAAGCGCAGCTGCGTTTCCTTTGTGGATGGTGGACTGTGTGAAGCGCGCGCCCCACGAGTAAATCTCGGCCCCAACACCCCAACTCGGGACGCACCATGTCTCTCCTGACCTTCGCACAAGCTCACTGTACGTCAATATCATCCTTGTCTCCTTGTAAATTTACACCTCACCCACCGGTACACAGTGAACGCAGTACCGCGTCTTGCGTTTGCCTTGCAGGTGCTCGGCGCTATCTCGGCCCCGGGCATCATCTTAGGCGTTCTCTCGTTCACCTTTAACACATTCCTGCGCCCCGGTGTTAGCGTGCGTAACACAATACCAGCTTTTCCCCATGTCCATGCTCATTATCTGCGTGTAAACCACCAACACCAATTCCCCAATTGACAGCTCAGAAAGTTTGGGGCCAAGAAGGGCGCTTGGGCTGGTGAGTCGACCAGGCCGGCCGCTTACCCCTTCTCCACCCATCCTTTCTCCACTCCGCGTACGGAATGGGAGATGGGAATGGGAAGTTGACTAACTGACTGACTGCGTCGTGTCTGCGTTTTTTTTAAAACAAATATAGTTGTTACGGGTGCGTCGGATGGCATTGGACGCGAGTTTGCGATTCAGCTGGCCAGAGCGGGCTTCAACGTCCTCCTCGCCGCGCGAAACCAAGCCAAGCTCGACGCCGTTGTAGACGATATCGGTGCGTCCTTTTTTTTTTCCCCGCCCCTCTCCACTTCCTGCTCTCCTCTCATAATTTCGCAAAACGATTTCGATCGGTTTATCTACTGCAGTCAAGGCGTGCGGCGGTATTGGTGCCGTGCAGACCAAGACGTTCGTCGTCGACTTTGCGGCTGCGGACGAAGCGAGGTGGGAAGCGCTCCTCGAGGAGCTCAAGCCAATCGAAGTCGGCGTTCTCGGTGGGTTCTTCTCCCCCTCCTCCTGAAATCCGACCCTTGTGACGCGGGGGTGCCCATGTGCACCAAACCAGTCAACAACGTCGGCGTGTCCCACGAGTTCCCCTCCGACTTTGTCGACACGTCCCCGGAGGAGCTCGCCACCATCATCAACGTCAACGTGACCGCCACATTGCGCATCACGAGCCTCATCGCGCCCGCCATGGCCTCCCGGTGCGTCTCTATCTCTCGTGCGCCTTGACGAACCCCCCCCGCGCTATCATGCGCTCAGCTCTCACACTGTTTCGCGCGAGCAGGAAGAAGGGCCTGATCGTGAACATGGGCTCGTTTGCCGGCGCGGCGCCGACTCCCATGCTCGCCGTCTACTCGGGCAGCAAGGCCTTCCTCCGCACCTGGTCCGACGCGCTCGCGGCCGAGCTGGCGCCCAAGGGCGTCCTGGTTGAGCACGTCAACACATACTATGTCGTGCGTTGCCCATCCATATCAAAGAAGACGCGATGTTGATGAAATTGGGTGACCTGCAGGCTTCAGCCATGTCTAAGATACGCCGCGCGTCGTTGTTCATCCCCAGTCCTAAGGCGTTCGTGCGCGTCGTGCTCTCGAAACTCGCGCGGGGCAACGTCACGCCGTACTGGACCCACGCGCTCGTCGGCGCTATTATGGGGCTCGTGCCCCCCAAGGTGACGCTGGTATACACGCACTCGCTGTTGAAGGATGTCAGGAGGCGTGCCCTAGCAAAACAGGCGAAGCTCGCGAAGCAAGAATAAGTGCCTGAAAAAAAAACCCCTGTTTCATTGATGGAGATGCATGCGTTTGCCTGACGGGAGTTTGTGAGGCTCTGGGCCCGGGCGTTGCGTTCTTACATTGTCAATTAGTCCAGTGCAACACGTGTGTCGAGCAACAGACGAGATGTGTACGCTGTAACTTAGTTTGATGCGATTCGATTGGGATGTCCCGATCAGGCAGCAAGCAAGCGACCAGTGCAGGTTCCACAGTCAGATGTGACGAGATTCACCATCACGCACGATGGGTCTACATCCCAAAAATAAAATATGACTCCTGTTTATATAAGTGATGAGCCTAGGGGGTCAGACCGAACTCCTCTCCATTGCCATCGCTCAACATCATGGTCGACAATGAAATCTTTCTAAGCCTGCATGAAGCCCAGATATCCTTTCTTTCAATTCCCTGCAGCGATATCGAGAGGCTCGCCATCTTCCCATTCCGATGGATACGCTATGTTATGTTCGCCATTGTGGGCCCGTGGCGAGCTTTCTACAACGCCCAATGGTCCCCCTGTGGACTACGACGAGACCGAATTGCCGATGCCGAAAACACATACTACTATCGGCCTTCGGGTAAGTTTTTCGAGTGTTTGGTGTGTTCCGTGAGATGGCTGTTCACAAGTTGTCTCTCGACTTTTTTTTTTTCAGAAGATTGTGCGTTTGTAGACTTTGGAGGTTTAGACGACCGATCGACATCATCTACTGGACTGACACTACGACGCCACAATTTCAGACGCGATGTCATACGTCGAGATGGAGATGCCTGTGTTGTTACACGCACGTCGGAATATGACTGTGATGCGGTACACCTGATTCCCAGGAGCAAAGGGAAGAGGTTAAAGATTTGTGGTCAGTTCACAAAAATGATTTGATGAAGCTAAGCTATTTTTTCACTGCAGTACATTGAAAGAGTGATACGACTTCGTTCTCCCAGAGATAACTCGCCTTCGCCAATATCGGATCGATGACATGAGAAATGGAATATTGCTGCGCAAGGACCTGCATTCGAAGTTTGGTAGAGGGGAGTTTGCCTTCATAAAGGTGCGAAACCTGGGTATAGTTCATACTTGGGCACCGTTTCAACCCAATCTCAGACACCAAACTACGAGCTGGGTCCCGAACACATAAAGAGGTTTCGGCGAGGTGACTCGCGCCAGGATTACATCACCCTCCATTCGTTGCAGGAGCCTCAATATTACGACCCCACGATGTTGGACGCCCTCCTCCAAAACCGTCAAAGTGGAGACCTACCTCCTGGCACTGCCTCGCTTTGGGTGCAAATGTCGATGCACTCTTCCAAGGCGAAGGAGGCTCGCTACCCTCGACCGTCTCCTCGACTATGCCTACGGTGTTGCCGCTTTCAAATCCTGGCACAGCAAGCGCGTTGGCGTTCCCAACGTCATGAGAGCATACCGCGAAGAACATTACGCACAGATTCAGCCACTTCCCCGTGACCCATCAGATGACACAGATTACACTTCTGGACCAGACGACGACCCCACCGACCCAGATTGTATCCCCGAGTCACGGAAACGCTACCCTTCAACAACGAGGAGGGATGAGAGTGAGCTGGCGAAAGCCATGGATGAACTCAATGTGGTTTTGATGTATATCCATGGAATCACGCCAGAAGTGGCTGCCGAGCGCAGGCAGAAAGAAATAGAGCAGAAGGAGCGGGCAGCTCAGGAAGCGAGCCGAAACAAAGTGATGGAGTGGAGGAAACATCTGCACGTCTAATGAAGTGTATTCATCGTTATTGCCTATCGTTTTCGCACACTGAATCTGCTGTGTATAAATGGTTTTTTTCCTTCTGCGGGCCCGGGATCCTTGACCCCCAGTTAACCCCACGAGCGCGTGTCCGAAAACAATTATCTACATGGGCTACGAAACTGCGGAGATCGTCTTGGCTTTCTTCTTCCGCGGTGGCACGTCAGCCGCCCCCACCGCCTTGGCGCTCTTGCTGATCTGCTTCTTCAGCACGCGCTGTAGCGCGTGCTTCGTCTCACCATCGGGGAATGACGCCAAGTCGTAGTAATTCGCAGTGAGTTCGAGCAGCCATTCCGGGCGAATCTCGGACACCGTACGGATATATGGTCGCGTTGTGAGCACGAATTCGTTGAACAGGACCCACTCGGGTTGCGTGTCGAGGCCGCACGAAGGGTGTAACGACACCACCTGGTCGGATTAAGAAATTAAGACGCGTCAGAGAGATGTCATCACCCGTCATACGTAAGTCGGTCTTACCTGATTGTCCTTAACGGTGAGATAGGAACCTTTCTCACCCTCTTTATGCGCAACGTGCATGAAGTATCCGCACACCAGCGCCTTTCGAATGTCTACGTAATGACGAGTCTGATCACTGTACGATTTGGTAACGACGTCAATTTCGAGGCGCTCCATAACTCGTAGAAGCTGAGCCCGGACGTTGTCTGCTTGGGAGAGCGAGCGGGCCGAAATATAGTTGTTCCACGCCCAGTTGCGTTCGTGTAGGTCTGTGACGAATGCTTCGTCAGCAACAGCGAACAAAGGCCAGAACGATACATACTATTCTGATACTCATTGAAGACATTAAGGAGCGTGAGATGGTCCCCATCAGGTACTGTGAGTATTTGCTTCGCGATATCAGCTTCCTTCCGTTGGTTGTTCGGTCGTAACCAGATATTGGGAACTGCAGGAGAATTCAGTAAGTCCTATCAACAATGCAGTGAAACAAACGCACCGGAAAGCATCGCGACAATTGTCAGAACTTCTTGACTACAGCTGAACTCCGGGCTGACGATGAGCATTTTTGACATCTGGGCAGATATATGAGTGCCTGCAAGATGGGCAACAGGATGGAAAATCGAATCTACCTGAGGGTCCAAGGGGAACTCTGACATCATGCTTCCCATATGCGTCAGGCTTCCGTCATCATCGAGCGCAGCAAGGAAATTCAAGAGTTCGAGTGCTCGCATCAACGTTTCGGGGGCTGGTGCGTCCACGTAATCGAATCGAACGAGGTCTTTGACACCCGCCTTCACGAGCTCAAGAACAGTGTTTGCCAAATTACTCCTCAAAATCTCTGGGTGAGTTTGCTCTTCGAGTTCCTTCATGAAGTCTTTTTCTGTGTACAGCCGGAAGCATTTGCCGGGGCGAGTGCGGCCTGCACGGCCTGCCCGTTGCTGCGCAGATGCTTTCGAGATGGGGGTCACCAGGAGAGATTCGACACGGATACGTGGGTTGTACAACTTTTGCTTGGAGAAACCGGGGTCGACAACATATACAATGCCGTCGATAGTGAGGGATGTCTCGGCGATATTCGTGGATACAATGACCTTCCGTCCAGGAGGGCCATCTGGAACGCGGGGCCCAGGTGCTGGGTCGAATATA
Organism: Russula brevipes; assembly: GCA_022496215.1. Lineage (NCBI taxonomy): Eukaryota > Fungi > Basidiomycota > Agaricomycetes > Russulales > Russulaceae > Russula > Russula brevipes. The sequence goes on along the minus strand of WTXF01000078.1, from coordinate 65,370 downwards.
CGCTGTTGTTGTTGAGGCGGCAAAGATGAATAGAGGGGGATACAGGAGAGGGGCCCGACGCTCTGCTGGTCTTGGGCAAGTAGGTCATCGGCCTCAATCTTGATCTTACGACATGCATCCTCGATTTCTTCTTCTCCAGTGAGAAAGAGAAGGATATCGCCTTGGTCTTCGGCGCGATGAATCATGAGGACGGTACGAATCGCAGCTTCTACGTAGTCAGGCTCAGGTTCTTGCGTATAGAAGATCTCCACGGGATGTGTGCGTCCAGGAACTTTAAACAACGGGGCAGGTTCATTAATGGTGAAGTATTTTTGAAACTTGAGGGCATCTAGTGTCGCAGACATGACTATGATCTTGAGGTCCTTGCGTCTTTTTACGAGGCTCTTGAGGAGGCCCATGAGGATATCCGTTGCAAGTGTACGTTCGTGCGCCTCATCAAGGATGATCGTGGAGTACCGTTCAAGATCTGGGTCGTGCATGGCTTCACGTAGGAGCATACCGTCCGTCATATATTTTAAGAAGGTTGTTCCTGGTTCCGTCATGTCCTCGAAACGAATGGAATAACCGACTTGCTTTCCAAGGGACACTGTGATGAAATGAGAATGCGATGCGACACGAAACGGAGAGCACGCACCATCCATTTCATCAGCGACGCGCTTGGCCACAGACATGGCAGCCACTCGGCGTGGCTGTGTACAGGCGACGATTTTCTTCTTCGTTTGCGGCATGTCAGAGTAGACAACAAATTGCGGTATCCTAGGATAATGCCATTCAGGAAGTTGCACCAGAAAGAGTGAGATATGGGACATACTGAGTGGTCTTCCCAGAACCCGTCTCTCCAACCATGACGATGATCTGATGTTTAGTAAACTTTGCTGGGGAATTAGTGACACATGGCCTTGATTCCAGGAGCGACCTGGGGCGCGGGTTCTATTGCCCCCTCACAAACAAAGGGCAGTGCAGGACTCACTATCTTATAGAATTCATCCATCTGCGTGAAAACCGGCAGCTTTTTTCGAGCCTCGAGGATCTTGTGATATTGAGGAGAATGTGGCAAACGGGTGAATGGGTTCTCATTGCCCTCCTGCAACGGCGTCAGGAATGCTACATGAAGAGGAGCACAAAAAAACACGCACGATGACCGGCTGGACTTGTTTTGCTGTCACATTTCGCGGCATGAAGCCAAACAACGGGTGTTTCGCTGGACTGGCCATGGTGTTCAGCACAGCGGCGCAGGGCAGAGAGGCGAGTGCGTGACGTGCGTGTGACATCCCCGGTCCCGAGAATGAGATGGACTTCACGTGACTGGTACGCGCCCGGGTGATTGGCGGGAAAGTATTTCAGATGAGGGCGAGTCGAAAGACAATTAGGACGGCCAGGTTCATAACCAAGCCGGTCATAATCTATCCCGCAGATGCCTCACTTCCTCTTTCCTATTCTCCTCTCTTGCCAATCCTTTTCCTTTTCGTCTCCCCCCTTGTCCTATTGAATTTTTTGCTTTGTTTTTTTTCTCCCTTTTGTCCGCTAACCTCCTCAGCTGTACCTGTCATGGCCTCGGCCGATTTGGAGCGAGTTGGGCCTCAAAATCTCAGACGGAAATCTACAGCTGCCATAGAGTGGAGGACAATCCCCCCTACAATCAAGGTCAGGCATAAGAAACGCCCGCCGCCAATTACGATCCAGTGCGCTCCACCTCCGTTCATTAATTGCCGTCCCTGATGTCCGTTCTTGTCAGTTCAAAGCGGTCATTCGAGCAGCTCGTATGGACGCCAGGTCCTCTTAGCAGCTCGACCGCAGCGACGACAGCTACATCCGCCTCTTCTGCTACCGTCTTCACACCATTGACCTCTTCTGCTCCGACGAGCACACTTTTCAGGGAGTTCCCGAAGAGTACTACCGTGGGGCAGGAACCCCGCACGCCGTATTATGCCATTCCTGGGTTCCAGCAATCTCCAGATTCACCGGATGATATCAAAGGACCGGCTTGGCCCCTACCCTTTAATAAATTCGTCCCGCAGGTCGGGAAGACCGCTCTGGAGGTAGTCACCGAACATGACTATATCCCTGTTGAGGACGAAGATCCAGGACTTTGTGAAAGTACGTATGCGCCACCTTATCACCAAATAAGTGTTCGCATGTCATATCACTTTCTTTTCGCAGTTCCATCGCCGCCTCTATCTCCCTCTGTATACTTGGCACTGCACCCATGGACGTTGCCAGAATATATGCTGCTCCTATCAGTCAAGCCCCTCGGTGGCAAAGATGATAGCATGGATTGGGACGAGATCGCGAGAACATTTAACGCAGCTACGAGACATCAACCACGGAGCACTTGGGATTGTTGGCATCGCTGGATGGTTCCGTGGTGCCGCCCCCAACACCCTTCGAAACCGAGACGGAATACATACCCTCACGCGTCAGGCGTACAGCATGGGTATAAATTCGCAGATCTCGTAGGGCTCATTGAGCTGTGGGCATCCTTATCAAGCGCAATGGAAATCTCGCACGGAGCTGCATCTACACCTGCATTCCCAGCGTCCAAGATAGCAGCGGTACTGCCTCGCCGCGCGGGGGGGCGTGCACACCATCCAGGTGCGCATCCTGCCCACCTCGTCTCATGCGCGGGCTCATAACGACCCGTGAAGCGTATCCGCAGCAATCAGCGCCTCCAATTGTGCCCTCGCGTACTCTAGGCGATACTCGCGAGCGCGCGCTAGCTCCGTGGTTCACCATGAGCGCGGTCAACACACAGGTGCTACAGCGCTTGCTCGAGAGCCAACCAGAGCGTATGGACGATTGGGCCCCAATGCATTTACGTGGACGCAAGGTCCCACCACCCCCTTCTCGACAGATGGGGTCCGCCTTAGAAGCCGACTGATCGAGGACGAGCGCTGGCACCGTGAGATTATGGATGTACTTATTGTTATTTTTGTCGTGTGTTAGGGCCAGCCAGTCGGATGTGTAGAGTTAGCGCCTGCCCTTTTGTCGTTCTGAGTTTGTACGTTTTCCCCACGTGCTGAATGTAATTGTCTTCATGTAGAGTCGAAATGGGATGAGCCGCGAGAAGCATATGTCGGGAGAGACTGCATGGCGACACTCAGGGGATAATGGCCAGATAGGGCGGTGACATGATATGGCAACAAGCCATAAACGACACGGTAGTCCAGTCCCGATAGCTTGGCAAGTGGCGGGTGCACTACACCCTGAGCCCTTGTGAGAACCATTACGACCAACCGAAATTGATCCTGATGCCTTGCGACTCAGCACTAGACTGAGCCGTACAAGAAAAGGTTAGTCAGGTGATAGGAGACTCCCCCGACTCGGAGTGCGCGAACCTTGATAGAGGACATATGATTTCAAGATTGCCATCAGTGGAAGGCGGCAGAACGTATCACGGGGGCTTGATCTCGACATATTAAACCGTGTATGGTCATGATGGCGGAGAAAGCTTGAGTTGCTCATGCCTTCAGGCGCGGCCAGGTAGCTCGCCCGAGTCTGAGAGGAGCTGGGACTGCCGTTCAAAAGTGCCGTAAATACAGCGCGTGCCGGAGCATTCGTGGCGAGGTATCTAGGGCGCAAGAAGAAAAAGCCGTCGCCACCGCCCCCATGCAGCAGAGCAGGGTACGGACGCTGAGCGTCTTCGTAAGGTTAACCGCGCGTAAGGGAGAAGCTGAGGGGAGCACGGCCTCCACAGTTATCAGAGACTTTGCGCCGAGTGTCATGCCGTCAGAACCCAAACTCTCTGACGGCAGTTAAAAAGTTGTCGTCTTCGTTCATTTGGGAGTTTGAAAGAGATCGCTCGCTACCCCATGCTCCTGCCTTTGTGACCTGTATGGAAGTAAGATTGGCCGGAACTGTCGGCAGTTCCGCCAGCATCGGGCCGGCGGATGGGCTTTGCAAAGGTTGCCATCCCTTGCTAAGCGCTGCAACATCAGCAAGCCAGCATGATGGACGCTGCACCGAGTCTCTCCGCATAAAGGATAAGCACGCAGAGCCATGCCCCTCGTGGGAGAACACCGCGGACGGAACCAAAAAGATCAGCCCGCTCCAGGAGGAGAAAGACCCGATCATGGGAATACTTCAGTTGCACAGCTACCAACACCTGCACTGGAAATTTCCTGTTGTCTGGGAGAAGACCTTGAACCGAGGCCCGCTGCAGCCACTCATACTATATGTGCTGGCCCGGATGAAGTTGTGCGACATGCAACCGCTCACTGCCAGTGGGGAGATTGGAGCTGGACATGGCATCGGCCTGCTTTTGTAGGGCACCAAGACGAATCTGCAAATACAGTGGGGGGCCATGCAGTCGGGCTGAGCTACGCGGCGCTAATTCAAGTTCGAGATGACCCCACGTGGTTCCCCGTCACTCGCCCTCGATGCTTCGAGGCCTCACCGGCCTCTCCGCCCGGGCCGTTTAGTGGCGGTGGGCGGTGGTCTTGGCGAAGTTCTGCTCTAGTGCTCACCGCGCTCACTAGACACCAGTGTTCGCCACCACCACGCCTCATTGAGACGTGGCATGCATGTCGTCCGGAACTAGGCCTCAGTTACTGATCTAGTGGTGGCAATCGTAGTGGAATTACAGGCTGTGATGGATGGCCTAGATGCATTTTAATTTCCTGTGGCTTCTCAACTTGAATACTAACCACGAAAAACCACCTCAAACCCGGAAACCTGGACATGCGGGAGCTTATGTCTCATTTTCTGAAAACCCGTTGGGTGGACGGGGTTTGGAAATCTACCAAACCTATGAAACCTACAGAACCCCCAAGACTCGAGTCTGTGAGTACTCTACGAGCTGATGATTTCAGTCATTGCGATGCACTGGATAGCTTTCATTCCTTTTTTGTAAACCATTTTGTGGACTACCATGCCCACAAATTCATGAATGGCCATTCGATGCACTGACTTTTTTTGCTACTGTAGTTGTAGGTTCCAGATTTTCATTTTCCAGAAACTTGGGAACGGGTGAAAATGAGTGAACCCCAGAAATTATATTGACATTTTGCTGATCTAGGGGAATGCCATGATCCGGAACTCACGGTCATCGGATTTGGAATACTGAGGTGATAAAAAACCCCGTCTTTGGACGACAAAGATCCCACTCAGCCAGTAGTCTTCCCACTTGCATACCTTGGTACGTTGACCCACAGAGCTACGCTTCACTTATTCCAGCACGATGCGAAGCAATTTCTAAGCCTTTTTGGGCCTGCTGCATATTGTGCGAACACAATTGCGACACAATGACTGGACTTTCACCCACAGGTTTTATCGGTCTCGACGAAACTCTTCTCGTCACCGAACATCATGAGTGTGTCTTTATACTTTCTATCTCCACGTGGCCGATAAAATATCCATGCAGTGTCTATCCGTTTATCGACCCGAATCAGTACTTCTCTTCCCAAACATTCAAGGATCAAGTCGTCCTCATCACTGGCGCATCTCGGGGAATAGGTCGAGAACTTGCTCTATACTATGCCAGGGCGGGAGCATCTCTTGTCCTTGTCTCTCGCAAACAGGACACACTGGACGAGACCAGAGATGCAGTCTTCAAAGAAGTCCCTGGCGCCGAGGTTGTGACGTTCGTGGCGGACGTCAAAGATCCCGCGAAGGCAGAGGAAGCAGTCAAGGTGGCGACAAGTCGGTTTGGAAGGCTCGATATTCTGATTGCTAATGCTGGCGCTATCTCTGCATTCGACAAGCGTGGGTGCCTTGACGTCCCGTAACTATCGTACAGTGGGCCGAGCTGACTTTTGACCAACAGCACTCGCGGACAAGGACGCGGATCAATGGTGGAACACCTTCGAGGTGAATGTGCGGGGTGTGTACAATTACCTCCGGTGCGCTGACTGTTTCCGAGTTTAAGATCATTGCTAATGTCAATGGTCCAGCGCTGCGATGCGTCCTATCCTAGAGGCAAAGGGAAGCATCATCGTCATGGCGTCCGGGATAGCCCATTTTCGCCGCCCATTCTCCAGCGATTACAGCGTCTCCAAATTTACCTTAGGGCGTCTCATTGAATTCGCAGCGTTGGGTGAATCATATATATATCGCCTGCTTGGTGTCTGCTCATCGTCTCTACACAGAATATCCAGAGTTGCGTGTCTTCGCGCTCCACCCAGGCACGATCGAAACTACTTTGGCGGCAGAGACGGGTCTATCCCGATTCACATATGATAATGTCGCTCTTCCGGCCGCAACGACGCTCGCAATCAGCGCCGGAAAGGCAGAGTGGTTACGTGGAAGGTTCACACACTGGTCCAATCTCGTGGTAACATCGCATGCTGATCTTTACGCAGATACTGGTCGTCTACCTGGGACATAGGAGAGGGCGAGATTAATTGGAAGGAGAAGACACTGAAACAGGATAGTCTCGTGCATAAGCTCTCTCTCCCAGGTTGAAGCCGACAACTTGGAGGGTATCAGTGCCAAGCCCGGGCAGGCCGGGGTATTAGGATACAGTATTATTTATTCCACCTAAGGATTCGAGCTGCCTAATTTGGTGCGATACAGTAGGGAGCCTGATGGACCAATGTATACCAGTGCCTTGTTTATTCAAATTAGGCAAATATGGGGTTCTCTCCCGCTGACGCCGTTCGAGAACGTCCAAAGACCTACCTCGTGTTGAAATGCGGGATATCTGTGCGCGTCATGCTCGCTCATTCAAATACTGTAGGCCATGGCCCAGTAGCCGCGCTGCTGAGATAATGATGGTAATCATAACTGACAACCGGTTTATCCGAGTCGTCAGTACTGTACCATGAGACACAAGTACAGCATACCCCTCGAACTGAATATGGGCTAGTGCTGATACGTAAGTGGACATGACGGCGAGGAACGTGGGATGCAGGTACAAGTGGGTGCAAGGCAAAGGCAAGAGCGTTAAGCCGACGACGATCGAGGACAGGGCGCGAATTGGCAGGGTAAGCTCGAGCACTACAGTTGTGGTTCATCAACGCACCAACGTATCAACGTATATCAACACTAGTGACCATCGAAAGTACGTACTCTGTACTTTCACAATATCACAGCTGACTATCGAGGCAACCGCGCAAGCTGCTCGAAAACGGTAAATACAAAGGAAAGGGGTGGGATCGAGCGCTTGACAGTCGGTCACCGCGTCACCCCTCTACGCGTCCACCCACGTTGCCACGCTCGCTCTGGTACAGCAGAAGAAATTCCGTGCAGTGAGATGTGAGATGCTCACCGCCGATCCTTTAAATGGGGAACAAGTGTGAGCGAGCGCCCTGCTAGTGAAATTCTGGACTTGCAAAGGTCTCGTTGCTCTCATTGCGGACATGTGGTTCTTTTCTTCATGATGAATGACGATAATGAGACAAAGTGTTGCAAGTTTCCGTTTACTTGAAACATAAGTTTGCCTCTGTGCGTGTCAACTCTCGAAACCTTTGTAAACAAAATCTTCCCTCCCGGAGCGTCCGACGTACACGTACAGTAGGTCCGCGTGCAGTGATGATCATCTGTCACGGCAGAAATCATACTGCCGTACGACGATAAAGATGGTCGCCTTGCTCCTCGCAGCGGTGCCGGATGGTGTGACCAATAGAATTGATGAAATCCCATTACAAAGCCGATCCGTTTTCCCGATGATCGATGATCGATGATCAAGCAAGTCGGGATGTCCGACGCGGCGTTGTGAGGCGCAGAGCAACGAGCAACCTCCACTGCTCCACTGGTTCTAGGCCGCGGCACTTCCGTGTAAATGTCACTTCCTCTGATGATCTGCACTCCCTTTGTGGGTTTTTGGTTATGCTCCGCCCCTCAGCCCCTTTTTCCTCTTTCGAGGTTCGATTACGAGTGGTGTCATGCCACTGGCAAGCGATCCACGTCCCTCGCGTGTCTGTCTGGTGCTTTTTTCTGCCCTTCAGGGAAGCCTGTCAGTGATGGTTGTCAACTTAAGGGCCTCGATTACCAAACCAGAGATGTGACTTTCGCTTTCCTCAGGAAATGAGGCGTAACGATGTCGCCCTGGCCCTGGCGCAAAAGTGGGGAGCGGAACCTGGTGGTCAAGATTGGGCTCCACGGACGTAATGATCTCCGGTCGACGGAGGGTTTGTGGCCGCAGAACAGCGCGAGTGACGAAATTGAAGATTTCTTAACTGACCAGCACTCTTGACCAAATTGGCGCCTTCAATCGGTCATGAACAGGTTGATTTGCTCGTGGGACTTGGGCTGCGGTTGGAGTGGAGGTCATTCTGACAGCTGCCACGGGCTAGGCCACGTCATGTACTAATGTCGACCTAGCAAGGCAACCCGCCCTGAGTTTCTCCACACCCTGACCTCCGTCTATTGGTAATAGTGGTACCTGGGCCCGGATCATTCAGCAATTTGGTTTTGGTTATCCCCAAGCATCATGAGCCGTCGAGCAAACTCTGGACCTATAAAGAGCAGATGGAATGTTGCGAACCCAAGCAAACCTGACCGCCGCGAACAATGGCCGAATATTCACCCGAAAGTATCATCGGTTTTGACGAGACTCTTCCCGTCACCCCCCGCCACGAGTGTGTCCTCACCCTTTCTGATCTACATAAACGTTGATTCCACGCGAAGTGTCTATCCTTTCATCGACCCAACTCAATACTTCTCCTCCCAAACGTTCAAGGGTCAAGTCGTGCTCATCACCGGCGCATCTCGGGGAATAGGTCAGGAACTCGCACTCTATTATGCCAGGGCAGGAGCGTCCCTCGTCCTCGTCTCTCGCAGGCAGGACACACTGGACGAGACCAAAGCTACGGTCTTAAAAGAAGTCCCTGGCGCAGAGGTTGTGACGTTCCCGGCTGACGTCAAAGATCCTGTCAAGGCAGAGGATGCGGTCAAGGCGGCGACAAGCCGGTTCGGAAGGCTTGATGTTTTGATTGCCAATGCCGGTACCCTCTCAGCGTTCGACAAGCGTGCGTGCCTCGATGCTCCGGGTTGATTACGGGGAGCGTGTTTTGACAGTTGAGCACTAGCACTCGCAAACAAGGATGCAAATGAATGGTGGAATACCTTCGAGGTGAACGTGCGTGGTGTATACAATTATCTTCGGTATGGAAATTCTTCCCTCAGGATTTCAATTGTTGTTAATGTCGGTGGTTCAGAGCTGCGACGCCCGCTATCCTAGAGACCAAGGGAAGCATCGTAGTTGTAACGTCTTTGGCGTCGCACCTGCGTATCCCGTTCTCCAGCGATTACAGCACATCCAAATTTGCTTTAGGACGTCTTATTGAATTTGCAGCTTTGGGTGGATCTTGGCATCTCGTCTACTTGACGCCATCTAACCAATCATTCTGCACAGAATATCCAGAGTTGCGTGTATTCGCGCTTCACCCCGGCACAGTCGAAACAGCCATGACTGCCCAATCTGGTGTACCTCCATCCTCTGTGTCATTTGATACTATTGCTCTTCCAGCGGCGACGGCGCTCACAATCAGCGCTGGAAAGGCAGAGTGGCTACGTGGAAGGTTCGCACACTGGCATTGGTTCAACTATGTGGAAAAAGCTGCACGCTAAATTTTACACAGATATTGGTCATCTAACTGGGACATAAGAGAGGGTGAGATTAACTGGAAGGAGAAAACTCTCAAGCAGAATGGGCTCGTAAATAAGCTCTTTATCCCAACCTAAAGCCTGAAGGTTACAGTATGTATTCGAGCTGGAGGAGCCTCCGGTGATCGGCCTATGGCGCTTCGCCTGAATGGATTGTTACGATGACGGTATCGCTTCATTTGATTCGCAGTTGTTCAATTTTGAGTGGTGGCGTGTAAATCAACGGATACTGTATGCCCTACAAGCTGTCCGGTGTCTGTGAATCGTGGCAACGTGGCAATACGAGAGAAGGCCCCGCGGCCCGGTGAGCCGGGATAAGAGCTGCCGCTGCCGCTCCGACGGAGTCATTGCACAATCCAATTTCTATGACACATGTCAACAGTATGTCAACTACACCTTTCTCGGTACCGGTGCTCCCGAGTCACTACAGCAAGACCCACTTCACGCCGATGCCTTGTGCACGGTATCTCCCTTTTGGAGCCATCCTGGGGTCGCAGCTGCACTGAGTAATGGCGTGATGTCGTGATGGCGTAACTGTCGCTCAAACGCATCATCAATTGGCCCGGGCGACACGAATCATTACTCTCTCTACTGAATTCTGGCGCCATTGCTATCTCTGTTATTGCTCTATTGATTTTGGTCACGGATGACCGCCCCAAGTCCGAGTTTGTGATGTACAACATAACGTATGTGCTCTCGGACATAGCCCTACTTGTCTGAATGCTGATCTATTTTAGCGTCACCCCAATACGGGTCTAGGCCCTCCAATTCAGAATGAATCGATGTCAGCTCGCCTTCCTATTCTTTTAAGCAGGCGGCGCTCTCTACCTTTGTGTCTCCACGGCTTTCGGATATACTGTGATCCAGACAAAAAACGCCATCTGATCTGCTCACTCAGCAATTCTTGCTAATCCTGATGTGCTATCAGCCGTCAGGGAACGCCCGTGGTATGAATATAAAAGCCGCTTAGGGTACTGTACAACCAACCGCACAGTAATGGCCCAAGTTTCGGATATCATAGGATTTGACGAGACCCTTCCGGTCACCCAACATCACGAGTGCGTCATCTTCACTCGTTCTATCCCTTTACAGCCGTGAAATTCTCCATAGTGTCTATCCTTTCATTGACCCCAATCAGTACTTCTCCTCCCAAACGTTCAAGGTCAAGTTGTCCTCATCACCGGTGCATCTCGTGGAATAGGTCAAGAACTCGCACTCTATTATGCAGGGCAGGAGCATCCCTCGTCCTTGTCTCTCGCAGACAAGACACACTGGACGAGACCAGAGCTGCTGTCTTGAAAGAAGTCCCTGGTGCCGAGGTCGTGACGTTCCCAGCTGACGTCAAAGATCCCGTGAAGGCAGAGGATGCGGTCAAGGCGGCGACAAGTCGGTTCGGAAGGCTCGATGTTTTGATTGCCAATGCTGGTGCCGTCTCGGCGTTCGATAAGCGTGCGTGCCTAGAGACTTCACGATTAATATGAACAGGCTGACGACTGACCGATAGCGCTTGCTGACAAGGATGCAAATGAATGGTGGAACACTTTCGAAGTGAATGTGCGCGGAGTATACAATTATCTCCGGTCAGTGGTTGTCCTTGCTCAACGAACGTTAATAATAGGATGATTACTTAATGTCGATGCTTCAGAGCAGCAACACATGCTATCCTAGAGACGAAGGGAAGCATCATCGTAGTAACTTCCTCGGCGGCCCAGCTTCGTTTCCCACACGCGAGTGACTATAGCACCTCCAAGTTCGCCTTGGGACGTCTCATTGAATTCGCTGCTTTGGGTAAATCTTCGCTCTCCTTTGCCCTAGTAGTTGGCACCTGATCAGCTACTCTATATAGAACATCCTGGTTTGCGCGTCTTCGCGCTTCATCCTGGCGTGATTCAAACCGCAATGGTTACGGGGACTGGTTTACCCCCGCCGCCGTCGTTTGCGTTTGATACCGCTGCTCTTCCAGCCGCGACAGCACTTACGATCAGCGCCGGGAAGGTAGAATGGCTGCGTGGAAGGTTCAGATACCGGTTCAACTATGAGATGGAGTTGCATGCTAATCTTTGCATAGGTACTGGTCGTCTAACTGGGACATCAGCGAGGGTGAGATTAGTTGGAAGGAGAAGACGCTGAAGCATAACGGACTTGTAAGCAAGCTGTTCATCCCAGACTGAAACCGAAATGTTGGGAAGTATCATCGAGGCCGGGCACGGCACGGAACTTTGAACGTGGAGCTTCGTGTGGATCTTCCAAGACGTCTTGCATTGAGCTTGGCTCAGGCCCAAGGGGCAATCTACCATGTACAATTTATAGTTTTTAAGTAGTGGAGAGCCACTCAGAGGTCCGGCCAGCTAGGAGCTTGGCAGTAATCATTTGAGCCTACGGCAAAAGGAGTGAGATCAGAAGAAAGTCACGAGTTTGTCATGGGGCCACGTGTGGGTTTCTCCCAAGTTTCTCCGTTGCCGCGATGACCCCGTCATCCAACTGAGCGGAGCCGCACCCTTTCTTTGGACCTCTACATCTTGAGTGGATGACATTGCTTTACCTCTACTAGTATTGTCAACAACTGTTTCTGTGCTCACTGAGCATTTTCTGGTAATCTCGCTAGCGTAATGACGTCCTACATTGCCAGCACGGTGCCAAGCAAGTTAGAAATTAAGAAAAAAGGCCGCCTCGGGTACTGCGCGAACCAGGCCTGTCCGCTATACAATAGCCGAATATCCGAGTTTCGTCCCATTCGACGAGACTCTTCCAGTTGAAAGTCGTCCCCACTCATCCTATCTCTACACGGTCGCTGACATCCTCCGAAGTGTCTATCTTTTCATCGACTTAAATCAGTGGTTCAAGTCGTTCTCCTCGCAGGCGCATCCATTATTCTCGTTTATCGCACGCAGGGGGCCCTAGACCGTCTAGACAAATTGACTTCGGCACCGTCGAAACAGCCATGATTGCCCAATCTGGTGTACCTTCATCCTCTGTGTCGTTTGATAATATTGCTCCTCCAGCGGCGACGGCGCTCACAATCAGCGCTGGGAATCCAGAGTGGCTACATGGAAGGTTCGCACATTGGTTCAGTTATGTGGAAAAAGCTGCGCGCTAAGTTTTACACAGATATTGGTCATCTAACTGGGACATAAGAGAGGGTGAGATTGACTGGAAGGAGAAGACTCTCAAGCAGAATGGGCTCGTAAATAAGCTCTTTATCCCACCCAGCCTAAAGCCTGAGGTTACAGTATGTATTGCGTTCGAACTGGAGGAGCCAGCCTCCAGTGATAGGCCCATGGGGCTTCGCCTGAATGGATCGTTACGGTGACGGCATCGCTTCATTTTATTCGCAGTTGTTTTGAGTAGTGTCGTGTAAATCAACGGATATGCCCTGCAAGCTGCTGTCAGGGTTGAGTCGTGGCAAGCAATTACGAGAGAGGCCTCGCGGCCCGGTGAGCCGGGATGGGTACGGGATGCCGGTGCCGCTCCGACTCCGAGTAGTCTCCGAGTCATTGCACTGTCCCGTCAATGACACATGTCAACTACACCTCGATTTCTCGAACAAGTACTGCGCTTCCGAGTCACTCTATAGCATTCACGCCGATGCCTTGCACGGTATCTCCCCTTTGGACCCATCTTCCACATGCTGGGGGCCGCTGCACTGATAATGGCGTGATGGGGCGTAACTGTCGCTCAGAATGCATCATCAATTGGCCCGGGCGACACGGGTCATTACTCTCTCTCTACTGAATTCTGGCGCCCTTGCTATCTCTGTTACTGCTCTATTGATTTTAATCACGGATGACTGCCCCAAGTCCGAGTCTGTGTACAACATAACGGATGTGCTCTCGGACGTAGCCTACTTGTCTAATGCTGATCTATTTTAGCATCAATACGGGCCTAGACCCTCCAATTCAGAATGAATTGATGTTAGCTCGCCTTCGTATTCTTTTAAGTAGGTGGCGCCCTACCTTTGTGTCTCCATGGCTTTAGGATATACTGTGATCCAGACAAAAAACGCCATCTGATCTGCTCACTCAGCAATTCTTGCTAATCCTGATGTGCTATCAGCCGTCAGGGAACGCCCCCGTGGTATGAATATAAAAGCCGCCTAGGGAACTGCACAACTGACTGCGCAGTAATGGCCCAACTATCGGATATCATAGGATTTGACGAGACCCTCCCGGTCACCCAACATCACGAGTGCGTCATCTTCACTCTTTCTATCCCTTTACAGCCGTGAAATTCTCCATAGTGTCTATCCTTTCATTGACCCCAATCAGTACTTCTCCTCCCAAACCTTCAAGGGTCAAGTTGTCCTCATCACCGGTGCATCTCGTGGAATAGGTCAAGAACTCGCACTCTATTATGCTAGGGCAGGAGCATCCCTTGTCCTTGTCTCTCGCAGACAGGACACACTGGACGAGACCAGAGCTGCTGTCTTGAAAGAAGTCCCTGGCGCGGAGGTCGTGACGTTCCCGGCTGACGTCAAAGATCCCGTGAAGGCAGAGGATGCGGTCAAGGCGGCGACAAGTCGGTTCGGAAGGCTCGATATTTTGATTGCCAATGCTGGTGCCGTCTCGGCGTTCGATAAGCGTGCGTGCCTAGAGACTTCACGATTAATTGGAACAGGCTGACGACTGACCGATAGCGCTTGCTGACAAGGATGCAAATGAATGGTGGAACACTTTCGAAGTGAACGTGCGCGGAGTATACAATTATCTCCGGTGAGCGGTTGTCCTTGTTCAACGAACGTTAATAATAGGATGATTACTTAATGTCGATGCTTCAGAGCTGCAACGCATGCTATCCTAGAGACGAAGGGAAGCATCATCGTAGTAACTTCCGCGGTGGCCCAGCTTCGCCTCCTACACGGTAGTGACTATTGTACCTCCAAGTTCGCCTTGGGACGTCTCATTGAATTCGCTGTTTTGGGTAATTCTTCGCTGCCCGCTCTAGTACTTGGCACCTGATCAGCTACTCTATATAGAACATCCTGGTTTGCGTATATTCGCGCTTCACCCCGGCGTGATTCAAACCGCATTGCTTTCGGAGGCTGGTTTACCCCCCAGCCGCAGCCGTCGTTTGATACCGTCGCTCTTCCAGTCGCGACAGCACTTACTATTAGCGCGGGGAAGGCGGAATGGCTGCGTGGAAGGTTCAGATACTGGTTCAACTATGTGATGGAGTTGCATGCTAATCCTTGAATAGATTCTGGTCGTCTAACTGGGACATCAGCGAGGGTGAGGTCAATTGGAAAGAGAAGACGCTGAAGCATAATGGACTTGTAAGCAAGCTCTTCATCCCGTACTGAAATTGAAAAGCTGGGAAGTATCATCGAAGCCGGGCCCGAGACTTTCAAGTTGAACGTTGTGGATTGTCGTATTGCTTAGTACTGCGTTATCTTCCATAGTAGTCTGAGACGTCTTGTCTTGGCTTGGCTCAAGTCTGAGGGGCAATGTAAACATTTATGAGCCACTCAGAGGCCCTGCCCATCCGGAAAATGACTCGGCCAGCCAGGCAGCAATCATTTGAAACGAGCATATCAGAAGAAAGTCACGAGTTTGTCATGGGGTCACGTGTGGTTCCTCCGTTTGCTGCTTGCCGCGATGACCCCGTCAAGCATTTTCGTTTTCACTGTTGTTGACATATTCATACCCACGCATGTCAGCACGCATTCGTATCCAACTGAGCGGAGCCGCATTTGGACCTCTACATCTTGAGTGGATGACCTTGCTTTACCTCTATCTGCTAGTATTGTCAACAACTGTTTCTGTGCTCACTGAGCATTTTTTGGTAATCTCGCTAGCCGTAATGACGTCCTATATTGCCAGCACGAAGTTGGAAATTAATAAAAGCCGCCTCGGATACTGCGCGAATCAGGCCTGTCTGCAACACAATGGCCGAATATCAAGGTTTCGTCCCATTCGACGAGACACTTCCAGTTGAAGGCGTCCGTCCTCACTCATTCTATCCCTACACGGCCGCTGACATCCCCGAAGTGCCTATCTTTTCATCGACTAAATCAGTGTGTCAAGTCGTTCTCCTCACAGGCGCATCCATTATTCTCGTCTCTCGCAGGGGTCGAGACCGTCTAGATAACTTGACCCCGGCACAGTCGAAATAGCCATGACGGCCCAACCTGGTGTACCTTCATCCTCTGTGTCGTTTGATAATATTGCTCTTCCAGCGGCGACGGCGCTCACAATCAGTGCTGGACAGGCAGAATGGCTACGGGGAAGATTCACACATTGGTTCGATTATGTGCGCGCTGAAGCCCGAAGGTTATGTATTCGAGCCGGAGGAGCCAGCCTCCGGTGATAGACCTATGGGGCTTCGCTTGAATGGATTGTTACGGCGACGGTATCGCTTCATTTGATTCGCAGTGTTCATAGTTGTTTTGAGCGGTGGCGTGTAAATCAACGGATATGCAATAACAAGCTGTCTCCGGTGTCGAGAGAAGAGGCCGGCCCGGTGAGCAGACGCGTTGTTTTGTGAATCCGATTTGTCATCAATCTCGTCTCCCCTGTCGATCGATCGACACAACTGGCACCTCCGTTGCGTCAATGACACATTTCGAACAGTACTGGCGCTTCCGAGTCACTCTACAGCAAGACCCACTTCACGCCGATGGCCTGTGCACTGTATTCCCCTGTTGGAGCCATCTTCCGCCCACTGGAGTGCAGTCGCCATCCCGTCGCTTAGAATGCATCATCAATTGGCGACGAGTCTGTGATGTAGAACATAACGAATATGCTCTCAGACATAGGCCTACTTGCCTGAATGGTTAGCATCACCCCAATACGAGTCTGGACCCCCCAATTCATTCTGAATTGATGTCAGTTCGCCTTCGCATTCTTTTAAGCACTCGGCGCTCTACCCTTGTGTCTCCACGGCTTTCGGCGATATGCTGTATATATTCATGTTGGTGACAGAAAACGCCATCGGACCTGCTCACTCAGCAATTCTTGCTAATCCTTGTGTGTTATCGCCGTCGGCCGTAAGAGCACACCCCATGATGCAAATATAAAAGCCGCCTAGGATACTGCACACCTAACCGCACAGTAATGGCCCAATTTTCGGATATCATAGGATTTGACGAGACCCTTCCGGTCACCCAACATCACGAGTGCGTCGTCTTCACTCTTCCTATCCCTCTACAGCCATGAAATTTTCCATAGTGTCTATCCTTTCATTTACCCGAATCAGTACTTCTCCTCCCAAACGTTCAAGGGTCAAGTTGTCCTCATCACCGGTGCATCTCGTGGAATAGGTCAAGAATTCGCGCTCTATTATGCCAGGGCAGGAGCATCCCTCGTCCTTGTCTCTCGTAGACAGGACACACTGGACGAGACCAGAGCTGCTGTCTTGAAAGAAGTCCCTGGCGCGGAGGTCGTGACGTTCCCAGCTGACGTCAAAGACCCCGTGAAGGCAGAGGACGCGGTCAAGGTGGCAACGAGTCGGTTCGGAAGGCTCGATGTTTTGATTGCCAATGCCGGTGCCCTCTCAGCGTTCGATAAGCGTGCGTGCCTAGATACTTCACGATTGACGGGACGTAGGAACAGGCTGACGACTGGCCAATAGCGCTTGCTGACAAGGATGCGAATGAATGGTGGAACACTTTCGAAGTGAACGTGCGCGGAGTATACAATTATCTCCGGTCAGTGGTTGTCCTTGTTCAACGAATGTTAATAATAGGATGATTACTTAATGTCGATGCTTCAGAGCTGCAACGCATGCTATCCTAGAGACGAAGGGAAGCATCATCGTAGTATCTTCTGCGGTGGCCCAGCTTCGTTTCCTACTCGGTAGTGACTATTGCACCTCCAAGTTCGCCTTGGGACGTCTGATTGAATTCGCTGCTTTGGGTAATTCTTCGCTGTCCTTTGCCCTAGTACTTGGTACCTGATCGGCTACTCTGTACAGAACATCCTGGTTTGCGTGTCTTTGCGCTTCACCCCGGCGTGATTCAAACCGCATTGGTTACGGAGAGTGGTTTACCCCCGCCGTCGTTTGATACCGCCGCTCTTCCAGCCGCGACAGCACTGACAATCAGCGCCGGGAAGGCAGAATGGCTGCGTGGAAGGTTCAGATACTGATTCAACTATGTGATGGAGTTGCATGCTAATTCTTGAATAGATACTGGTCGTCTAACTGGGACATCAGCGAGGGTGAGGTCAATTGGAAAGAGAAGACGCTGAAGCACAATGGACTTGTAAGCAAGCTGTTCATCCCGAAATGACACCGAAATGTTGGGAAGTATCATTGAAGCCATGCCCAAGACTTTGAACGTGGAGCTTCGTGTGGATTATCGTATTGCTTAGTACTGCCTTATCTTCTATAGTAGTCTAAGATGCCTTGTCTTGTGCTTGGCTCAAGCCTGAGCCCCCTCACTGAGGGGCAATGTAACATTTATGAGCCACTCAAGAGGCCCTTCCCATCTGAAAATGACTCGGCCGGCCAGCTAGGCAGCAATCATTTGATTTGAGCCATGGCATGCATGGCAATCAGAAGAAAGTCACGAGTTTGTCATGGGGCCACGTGCAGGTTTCTCCGTTACCGCCACGACCCCGTCAACTTGAAGCATTTTCGTTTTCACTGTTGTTGACATTTTTATACCAACGCATGTCAGCACGCATTCGTATCCAACTGAGCAGAGCCGCACCCTTTCTTTGGACCTCTACACCTTGAGCGGATGACCGTGCTTTACTTCTATCTACTAGTATTGGCAACAACTGTTTCGCTCCGTCACTGAAGCTTTTTGGTAATCTCGCTAGCCATAATGACGTCCTGCCTTGCCAGCACGGTGCCAAACAAGCTGGAAATCAATAAAGGTCGCCTCGGATACTGCGCGAATCAGGCCTGTCCGCAACACAATGGCCGAATATTCAAGTTCCGGTCGAGGGCGTCCTCACTCATTCTATCTCCGCGCGGCCGCCAACGTCCCCGAAGTGTCTGTCCTTTCCGAGTCATCGACTTGAATCAGCGGGTCAGGTCGTTCTCCTCACAGGCGCATCCATTATTTTCTCGTCTCTCGCAGACAGGGAGCACTAGACGAGACATAGGGTTGCTATCTTAAAAAGAAGTCCCCGGCGCCGAGATTGTGGCATCCCTAGCAGATGTCAAGGTCCCCATGAAAGCAGAATAAGGGGTCGAGTTGGCGAAAAGCCGGGTTCAATTGTGCTTAGTGATTGTTGTATGGTAAACACCTTGCTCGGACTTTGTGAGTTTCTCTGTTGCGTCAGTGACACAATACCTCGATCACTCGAACAGTACTGGCGCTACACCGTTTGAAACAGTCAGGCCCACTTCAGTTCACGCCTATGCCTTGTGCACCGTATGCCTCTTTTGGTACCATGCTTCCCAGACAGGGGACAGTCGCACGTGTAATTGCGTGACTGTGGCTCAGATTCGGAATGCACCATCAATTGGCGACACGATTTTTTACTTTCTCTACTGAACTCCGGTGTCCTTGTTATCTCTGTTTCTGCTCTATTGATTTCGATCAAGGATAACTGGCATGTATGGCACCACATCGGACGTACTGACTAGGCCTACTTCTGATCTATTTTGGCATCACCCCATCACGGGTCTATATCCTCCAATTCGGGATCAATTCATGTCAGCCCACTTCATATTCCTTTAAGCGGGCAACGCTCTGCCTTTTGTGTCTCCACGTCTTGTGGGGATATGCAGTATATTGCTAACAAAGAACGCCATCTGACCCGATCACTCAGCCTGGTGCGCTACCGGCCGTAAGGGCACGCCCCACTTCCCCACGATGCAAATATCAAGGCTATAAAAGCCCGCCTAGGGTACTGCACAACTCACCAAAGCGCAATGGCCCAATTCTCAAACGTCATAGGATCCGACGAGACCCTTCCGGTCACCCAACATCACGAGTGCGTTGTCCTCACTCTTTCTATCTCTTTACAGCCGTGACGTGCCCCACAGTGTCTATCCTTTCATTGACCCAAATCAGTACTTCTCCTCCCAAACGTTCAAGGGACAAGTCGTCCTCATCACCGGCGCATCTCGTGGAATAGGTCAAGAACTCGCTCTTCAGTATTCCAAAGCAGGCGCATCCCTCGTCCTTGTCTCTCGCAGACAGGAGGGACTAGACGAGACCAGAGCTGCCATCTTGAAAGACGTCCCCAGTGCTCAGGTCGTGACGTTCCCAGCGGACGTCAAGGATCCCACGAAGGCAGAAGAGGCCGTCAAGCTGGCGACAAGTCGGTTTGGAAGGCTCGATGTCTTGATCGCCAATGCTGGTGCCGTCTCGGCGTTCGATAAGCGTGCGTGCTAGAGACTTCACGATTAGTAGGAACAAGCTGACGATTGACCGATAGCGCTTGCTGACAAGGACGCGAATGAATGGTGGAATACTTTCGAAGTGAACGTGCGCGGAGTATACAATTATCTCAGGTCAGTAGCCGTAGTTGTCCTTGCTCAAGCTCAATTAATAATAGACCTTTAGAGCTGCAACACATGCTATTCTAGAGACGAAGGGAAGCATCATCGTAGTATCTTCCACGGCAGCCCAGCTTCGTTTCCCACACGGCAGTGACTATGGCACCTCCAAGTTCGCCTTGGGACGTCTCATTGAATTCGCCGCTTTGGGTAATTCTTCGCTGTCCTTTTGCCTAGTACTTGGCACCTGATCAGTTGCTGAATACAGAGCAACCTGATTTGCGTGTCTTCGTGCTTCACCCCGGCGTGATCGAAACCGCACTGGTTGGGGGGGCTGATTTATCCGGACTGTCGTTTGATACCGCCGCTCTTCCGGCCGCGACAGCACTGACAATCAGCGCCGGGAAGGCAGAATGGCTGCGTGGAAGGTTCAGACACCCGTCCAACTATGTGATGGAGTTGCATGCTAATCTTCGCGTAGATTCTGGTCGTCTAACTGGGACATCGGCGAGGGTGAGGTGAATTGGAAGGAGAAGACGCTGGAGCATAATGGACTTGTAAACAAGCTCTTCATCCCGGACTGAAACCGAATTGTCGGGAAGTAGCATTGAAGCCAGGCCCGGGACTTTGAACGTGGACCTTCGTGTAGATTAATATTGTTGCCTTGCTTGGTACTGCCCTATCTTTCGACGTCTTAGTGTTGGGCTTGGCTCGAGCCCGAGACCTGAGAGGCAATCCAACATTAATGGCCCTGAGTAGATATGAGCCACTCGGAGGCTCTGCCAACTCTGGAAAATGATTCGCCCGCCCGGGTAGGCGGCAATGAGTGAGATCGAGTTTGTCATTGGGCCACGTGTGGGTTTCTCCGTTTGCACCACGATGACCCGCGATGACCCCGTCAAGCATTTTCGTTTTCACTTTCTTTGATTGATTCATACCGATGCATGTCAGCACGCATTCTTATCCAACTGAGCGAAGCCGCACCCTTTCTTTGGACCTCTACACCTTGAGTGGATAGCCTTGGCGACGACTGTTTCTGCTCACTGAGCAATTTTGGTCATCTCGCGAGCCGCAATCATGATGACGTCCTACCTTGACAGCACGGTGCCAAGAAATCTGGGAATTACTGTAATAGAATTGCGCGCGAACCAGGCCTGTCCGCAATACAATGGCCGAATTTTCAAGTTTCATCCCATTCGACGAGGCTCTTCCCGTCACCCAGCATCGCGAGTGCGTCCTCATTCTATCTCTACACGGCCGCTGACGTCCCCTAAGCGTCTATCCTTTCATCGACTCAAACCAGCCGGTCAACTCGTTCTCCTCACAGGCGCATTATTCTCGTCTCTCGCAAACATGGGGCTCTAGACGAGACCAGGATTACTGTCATAATAACAAAAAATCCCGGGTGCCGAGGTTGTGGCATTCCAAGCCGATGTCAAGGACCCCATCCTTTATCGTGAACGTATTGCGGCTGTGTTTCCATATTTTGTTTCGACTGCTCACAAGTGGTCATGACAGACGGGTAAATGTGCTCATCGCCTTGGATTCGTTCAAGTGCCGCGATCCTAGGCGGCTGAGCGGAATCTGTGCTCGCGTGGATTGCTTAATGTCGATGATTCAAAGCTGCGACAGACGCTAGTTGCCTAGAGGCCAAGGGATGCATTTATAGTTGTAACGTCTTTCACGTCTCACCTGCGGATGCAGCGTATCCCGTTCTCTAGTGATCGCAGCACACCCAAATTTGCTGTAGGACGTCTTATTGATTTTGCAGCTTTGGGTAGATCTTGATCTTTCGTCTCTTGACGCCGTATAACCAATCAATCAGCGCTAGAAAGGCAGAAAGTGGCTACGTGGAAGATTCACACATTGGTTCAATTATGTGGAAAAAGCTGCGCGCTACTAATTTTTACACAGATAATGGGAGATGAGAGAGGGCGAGATTAACTGGGAAGGAGAAGACTCTCAAGCAAGAATGGGCTCGTAAATAAGCTCTTTATCCCAGCCTAACTGAAAGCCTGAAGGTTCAATTATGTATTCGAGCTGGAGGAGCCAGCCTCAGCCAGCCTCCAGTGATAGGCCTACGGGGCTTCGCCTGAATGGATTGTTGCGGCGACAGTATCGCTTCATTTGATTCGCGGTACCAGTGTTCATACGTTCATAGTTGTTTTGGGCGGTGGCGTGTAAAATCAACGGATGTGCCCTAGGCCGCGCGGCTCGGTGAGCCGGGATGCGACGCGCTTATGTGAACACGATTTGTCATCAGTATCGTCTTCCCCTGTTTACTCAGTCGTCGATCAACGATCAACCGTTCGATCGACCATCACCTCCGTTGCGTCAATGACACACCTCGTATTCCCCTTTTGGAGCTTTCCTTCCACACCTGAGTAAATGGCGTGACTGTCGCTCAGAATGCATCATCAATTGGCGACATGACTCATTACTTTGTCTACTGAACTCTGGCGTCCTTGCTATCTCTGCTCTATTGATTCTGATCACGGATCAAGTCTGCGATGTAGAACTTAACGAATATGCTCTCAGACATAGATAGGCCTACTTGTTTGAATGCTTAACATCACCCCAATACGAGTCTAGACCCTCCAACTCATTCTGAATTGATTTCAGCTCGCCTTCGTATTCCTTTAAGCAGGCGGCGCTCTACCGGTGTCTCCACGGCTTTCGGGGATAGGATAAGTATAATGCATATCGGAGATAAAAAACGCCTATCTGACCTGCTCACTCAGCAATTCTGCTCATCTTGGTGTTCTATCGGCCGTAAGGGCCACCCCACTTCCCCATCATGCGAATATAAAAGCCGCCAAGGGTACTGCACAACTAACCGCACAGTAATGGCCCAATTTTCGGATATCATAGGATTTGACGAGACCCTTCCGGTCACCCAACATCACGAGTGCGTCGTCTTCACTCTTTCCTATCCCTCTACAGCCGTGAAATTCTCCATAGTGTCTATCCCTTCATTGACCCGAATCAGTACTTCTCCTCCCAAACGTTCAAGGGTCAAGTCGTCCTCATCACCGGCGCATCTCGTGGAATAGGTCAAGAAATCGCGCTCTATTATGCCAGGGCAGGAGCATCCCTCGTCCTTGTCTCTCGCAGGCAGGACACACTGGACGAGACCAGAGCTGCTGTTTTAAAAGAAGTCCCTGGCGCGGAGGTCGTGACGTTCCCAGCTGACGTCAAAGATCCCGTGAAGGCAGAGGACGCGGTCAAGGTGGCAACGAGTCGGTTCGGAAGGCTCGATGTTTTGATTGCCAATGCCGGTGCCCTCTCGGCGTTCGATAAGCGTGCGTGTCTAGATACTTCACGATCCATGGAACGTAGGAACAGGCTGACGACTGGCCAATAGCGCTTGCTGATAAGGATGCGAATGAATGGTGGAACACTTTCGAAGTGAATGTGCGCGGAGTATACAATTATCTCCGGTCAGTGGATGTCCTTGTTCAACGTTCAACGAACGTTAATAATACGTTGATTACTCAATGTCGATGCTTCAGAGCTGCAACGCATGCTATCCTGGAGACGAAGGGAAGCATCATCGTAGTATCTTCTGCGGTGGCCCAGCTTCGTTTCCTACTCGGTAGTGACTATTGCACCTCCAAGTTCGCCTTGGGACGTCTCGTTGAATTCGCTGCTTTGGGTAATTCTTCGCTGTCCTTTGCCCTAGTACTTGGCACCTGATCGGCTACTTTGTACAGAACATCCTGGTTTGCGTGTCTTCGCGCTTCACCCCGGCGCGATTCAAACCGCATTGGTTACGGAGACTGGTTTATCCCCGCTGTCGTTTGATACCGCCGCTCTTCCAGCGGCGACAGCACTTACAATCAGCGCCGGGAAGGCGGAATGGCTGCGTGGAAGGTTCAGACACCGGTTTAACTATGTGATGGAGTTGCATGCTAATCTTTGCATAGATACTGGTCGTCTAACTGGGACATCGGCGAGGGTGAGGTCAATTGGAAGGAGAAGACGCTGAAGCACAATGGACTTGTAAGCAAGCTCTTCATCCCGTACTGAAATTGAAAAGCTGGGAAGTATCGGAAACCATGCCCTAGACTTTGAACGTGGAGCTTCGTTGTGTATTGTCGTTTTGCTTAGTACTGCCTTATCTTCCATAATAGTCTAAGACGTCTTGTTTGGGCTTGGCTCAAGTCTGAGCGCTCTAAGCGGCAATCTAACATTTATGGTTCTAAGTGGTTCTGAGCCACTCAGAGGCCCTGCCCATCTGGAAAATGACTCGGCCGGCCAGCTATGCAGCAATCGTTTAAGCCATGGCAAGGAGTGAGAGTGAGATGAGAAGAAAGTCACGAGTCTGTCATGGGGGGCACGTGTTGGCTTTCTCTCCCGTTGCCGCGATGACGTGACCCTGTCAAGCTGGCTTCGTTTTCGCCATTGCAATTGTCGACATACAGTATTCATACCAACGCATGTCAGCACGCATCCGTATCCCACTGAGCAGAGCCGCACCCTTTCTTTGGGCCTCTACAGGTGGATGTCCGTGCTTTGTCTAGTATTGGCAACAACTGTTTCTGCTCGCTGAGCATCTATGGTAATCTCGCTAGCCGTAATGACGTCCTACCTTGCCACGGTGTCAAGCAAGTTGGAAATTAAAAAAGCCGCCTCGGATACTGCGCGAATCAGGCCTGTATGCAACACAATAATATTTAAATTTCGTCCCCTTCGACGAGACACTTCCAGTCGATGGCGTCCTCACTCATTCTATTCTGTTAGTATCTCAGGCTCTACACGGCCGCTGACGTCCCCGAAGTGTCTATCCTTTCCGAGTCATCGACTCGAATCAGCGGGTCATGTCGTTCTGCTCACAGGCGCATTCATTATTCTCGTCTCGCAGATAGAGAGCACTAGACGTGACCAGGGTTGCTATCTTAAAAAGAAGTCCCCGGCGCGGAGGTTGTAGCACCCCCCGGCAGATGTCAAGGTCCCCATGAAAGCAGGAGAAGGGGTCAACTCGGAGTTGGCGAAAAGCCGGTTTCAGTGACTCGATCTCTTGATTGCTAATTCTGGCGCCCCCTCACTGCAGCATTGGACAAGTGCATTGTGCTTAGTGATTGTTGTATGGTAAATACCTTGCTCGGACTTTGTGGGTTTGTGGGGTTTCGAAACAGTCAAGCCCACTTCACGCCGATGCCTTGTGCACCGAACTGTCACTCACCTACTACAGTAGTAACCAGTCAGCGCGGTCAGCTCGGTCGGCTTAGTAAGCTGTTTCCGCCTGAAAATGAGCTTACTAACCGATGACCGTGAAGCTTGGCACCTTCTTTCTTCTTTCAGTTTGGTTTGGTGCCGTGCTTCGGACAGTAACGGCGTGAACGTGGCGTGACTGTGGCTCACATCAATTGGCGACACGACTTTTTACTTCTCTATTGAATTCTGGTGTACTTGTCATCTCTGTTTCTGCTCTATCGATTTTAATCATGGATAGCTGACAAGTTTGTGATGTATGGCTTATGGCACCACAAATATGCTCTCAAACGTAGGCCTACCTCTGATCTATTTTGGTATCGCCGGTCTGTATCCTCCAACTTGGCATCGATGTCAGCGTCATATTCCTTTAAGCGGGCTACGCTCCACCTTTGTGTCCCCGTCTTGTGGGGCTGTATCTCTTCATACATTGGTAACAAAGAACGCGATCTGACCTGATCGCCTGATCACTCATCAATGCATCAATTCTTACTAATTCTGGTGTGCTATCGCCGTCGGCCATAAGGGTACACCCCACGTCTCAAGGCTATAAAAGCCCGCCTAGGGTACTGCACAACTAACCAAAGCGCAATGGCCGAATTCTCAAATGTCATAGGTTCCGAAGAGACCCTTCCGGTCACCCAACATCACGAGTGTGTCGTCCTTGCTCTTTCTATCTCTTCACAGCCATGACATTCTCCACAGTGTCTATCCTTTCATTACCCAAATCAGTACTTCTCCTCCCAAGCGTTCAAGGGACAAGTCGTCCTCGTCACCGGGGCATCTCGTGGTATAGGTCAAGAACTCGCTCTTCAGTATTCCAAAGCAGGCGCATCCCTTGTTCTTGTCTCTCGCAGACAGGAAGCGCTAGACGAAACCAGAGCAGCCATTTTGAAAGACGTCCCCAGTGCTCAGGTCGTGACGTTCCCGGCGGACGTCAAGGATCCCACGAAGGCAGAAGAGGCCGTCAAGCTGGCGACAAGTCGGTTTGGAAGGCTCGATGTTTTGATTGCCAATGCTGGTGCCGTCTCAGCGTTCGATAAGGGTGCGTGCCTAGATACTTCACGATGGATGGAACGTAGGAATAGGCTGACG
Organism: Russula brevipes; assembly: GCA_022496215.1. Taxonomy (NCBI): domain Eukaryota; kingdom Fungi; phylum Basidiomycota; class Agaricomycetes; order Russulales; family Russulaceae; genus Russula; species Russula brevipes. Next base: position 39,126 of record WTXF01000078.1, on the reverse strand, counting down.
ACTGACCGATAGCGCTTGCTGACAAGGACGCGAATGAATGGTGGAACACTTTCGAAGTGAACGTGCGCGGAGTATACAATTATATCCGGTCGGTGGCAGTAGTTGTCCTTGCTCAATGAATATTAATCATAGACTTCAGAGCTGCAACACATGCTATCCTAGAGACAAAGGGAAGCATCATCGTAGTAACTTCCGTGCGGCCCAGCTTCGTTGGCTGCACAGCAGTGACTATGGCACCTCCAAGTTTGCCTTGGGACGTCTCATTGAATTCGCCGCTTTGGGTAATTCCTCGCCGCCCTTTGCCTAGTACTTGGCACCTGACCAGCTACTGAATACAGAGCATCCTGATTTGCGTGTCTTCGCGCTTCACCCCGGCGTGATTGAAACCGCATTGTTTGCGGAGGCTGAATTATCTGGACTAACATTTGATACCGCCGCTCTTCCGGCCGCGACAGCACTTACAATCAGCGCCGGGAAGGCGGAATGGCTGCGCGGCAGGTTAGGATACTGGTTCATATGTGTGTTGGAGTTGCATGCTAATCCTTGACTAGATTCTGGTCGTCTAACTGGGACATCAGCGAGGGAGAGGTCAATTGGAAGGAAAAGACGCTGAAGCAAAATGGACTTGTAAACAAGCTCTCCATCCCGAACTGAAACCGAAAAGTTGGGAGGTATCATTGAAGCCAGGCCTGGGACTCTTGAACGCGGGGCTTCGTGTAAATTGTCGTCTTGCCTGGTACTACCCTACTAATATCTTCCATAATCCATAGTAGTCTAAGACGTCTTAGCTCTCACTGGGCTTAGCTCAAGCTCGAGGGGCAATCTAATATTAATGGTCCTGACTCGGAGGAGTATGAGCCACTCAGAGGCTCTGCCCATCTGGAAAAAAAATGACTCGGCCGGCCAGCTACGCGACTGTCATTTGAGCCGTGGCAATAGCAGTACTAGTGTGGCGAGTGATGGGAGCGCGGCCGGGAGAGAAATGCGAGTGAGCCTGATCATGACTAAGTCGCGAGTTGGTCACGCTAGTCGCCGCCATAACGCACATATTGGTTTCTAAGTTGCCTCGATGCCAGTGACCCCTTGGATGACCCCGTCAAGCATTTTCGTTTTCACTTTTGTTGACATATTCATACCAACACAACATGTGTCAGAACGCATTCGTATTCGACTGTGCGAAGCCGTGGGCCTCTACACCTGAGTGGATGGCCGTGTTTACCTCTATCCGTCTATTTGCGACAACTTTGAAAGCGCGCCGCCATTTCTGCTCACCGAGCAATTTTGGTTATCTCGCTGCGTTATAGGCCGTAAATGACGTCCTAATTTTCCAGCACTGTGCCAAGCCGGCTGGCAATTAGTAACAGCCCCCTCGGATACTGCGCGAACCAGGCCTGACTGCAACACAATGGCCGAATGTTCAAGCTTTCAAGTTTCATCTGATTCGACGAGACTCTTCTCGTCACCAACCATTACGACTCGGAGTGCGTCCTCACTCATTATATTCTATCTCTACACGACCTCTGGCGTCCCCGAAGTGTCTATCCTTTCATTGGCTCAAATTAGCATTTCTTCTCCCAAACATTCAAGAGTCAAGTCGTTCTTCTCACAGGCGTATGTATCCATTATTCTCATCTCTTGCGGACAAGGAGCACTGGATGAGAAGAGGGTTGTCATATTAAAAAGAAGTCCCTAACGCTGAGGTTGTGGCATTCCCGGCAGATGTCAAGGACCGTTATAGGCGGGTTTCAAGGCTCGACGTCTTGATTGCTAATGCTGGCGCCGTCTCAATATTGGACAAGTGTGAGTACGTTGGTGCTTAGTGATTGTAGTATGCTATAGTAAACACGCACTGATGGCTGACTACTGCACCACCGCTCGCTGACATGAAAATGAATGGTGGAATAGTGAACTAGCGAGGCGTCTACAATTCGGTGTGGCCACTCTGTGCTGCTCAAGGTTATCACTAATGATGATAGTCCAGGGCTGCAACCGCGCCGTCTTAAGAGACGAGGGGAAGCGTCGAATTCGCAACTTTGGGTAGATCTTCGTCCTTCCTCTGCCTGACGTCCACCCACCCATTCTACACAGAATATCCAGAGTTGCTGTCTTTGTACTTGACTCCGGCTTCGTGACTTGATCGATACAACCATCGTTGCAGAGTCCGGCCTACCATCCTATCATCCGTGTTGTTTGACTTTAATCACACACACTGCTCACGCCTGCTTATGGATCAGGCTGCATGCTAATCTTTATACAGATCCTGGTCGTCTACCTGGAATATGGGAGAGAGTGAGACTTATTGGAAGGAGAAGACGCTGAAGCAAAATGGACTTGTAAACAAGCTCTTTCAGTTTTAGCTGACAATGGGAAGGCATTGTTTTGAGATGGCGCCAAGCTCGGGGCTTTGATAGCGGACCTTTCGTGGGTCGTCGGAATGGCTGTGAGTACTGTGAGTGAGTGAGAGTTGCACAAAAGGCTGTTAGGGTTAGGTGCGGTAAACCGACACTTCCGAGGTTTATTGGGGACGAGGAATGATAGCACCGTCTCCTTTCCTCCCCGGAGCTGCTTTCCAATACCGAAAAAAAAACTAACGCGATGTTGCGGGATATCAATAAATCCAGATTAGAGCCAGCCCTTATCCTTCCGGTCGTTATTGCAGTGTGCAGTTGTCCACTGGCAGACACCCACAGCCATTGCCCAACACAAACGACGATTGTTCAAGTTGAAATGACACTAGTCCGAAACACTCATAGTGAACGTATTTGCGGATATTTTTCTTCGACTGCTCACAGCGGTCATGAGATGAGAGACGTGCTATGCGGCGGAGTTGTCCGAATCTGGGATTGCTTACGTCAGATCAGAACGCGCAAGCGCGTCCAGTCGATGGCCGGCTGTGCGAGACGCACCGCGCTTGCTCAACTACAACATCCATGGACCACTTTCCAACCAACTGGGGTCGCCCGGTAAGCGTGAAACCCGCCGCGCAGTGTTTTTTCTCCGTATTGAAATAAAGGGTTTCTTCGCAGAAGTATGACGGCTTTGACACCAGCGCAACCTATCCCCTGCATAACCGTGGCCACGCCCAGTCGTCAGCATCCAACGGTGCCGTGCAGCACACATTGTGTGTCCTTTTTGTGCGCTTCCCGTGCTTCTCATTCAGATGTCTGCGTCCAGACAGCCCATCGTCACTGGCACGTCCGTCCTGGCCATCAAGTACAAAGATGGGATCATGCTGGCCGCAGACAATCTCGGTATCGTCGTAACCCTTCCACTCTCACGTTTTGTACACTCAATACGTTCCCGATTTAAGCATCCTATGGCTCTCTTGCACGCTTCAAGGGCGTGCAGCGTCTACACCCTGTTGGCAATTATACAATCGTCGGCGCGAGTGGCGATATGTCCGACTTTCAATACCTCCAGCATATCCTCGACGGCCTCGTTGTCTCCGAAGAGACCAACTTACAAGATGGGCACACGCTCGGTCCCGCCGAGATACACGAATACCTGTCGCAGGTGATGTACCACAGGCGGTCCAAGTTCAATCCGCTATGGAACTCGGTGCTTGTGGGCGGCTTTAAAGATGGGCAGAGGTGAGCGCCCCTCTCTCTCTCCCTCGCCATCGTTTTTTTCGACCCTGACTGAATGGAAACACAGGTTCTTGGCATATGTGGACTTGCTCGGCGTGACATACTCGGCGTCGACGCTCGCAACTGGCTACGGCGCTTATATCGCCCAGCCGCTTCTGCGCAAAGCCGTTGAGGGTAGGGAGGACACACTTACGGAACCCGAGGCGCGGGCTATTCTCGAGAATGCGCTCCGCGTGTTGTTCTACCGAGACGCTCGCTCGATCAACCAGGTACTTGCCTCTCGTCTCCCCATCGTCCATGACGACCATGCTCAGGCGCCTTGCGTTTATAGTATCAAATAGCGACGGTAACCGCGAATGGCGCGGACATTTCAGGGTCTTTAAAACTCGAGACGGCCTGGAGTTTTGCAGAAGGAATAAGAGGTTATGGTTCTCAGACGCAGTAGAGAGGACGTATCCACCACACAATTGTTTTTCATTCACTCACTTGTATGCTACAAAACAAAGTGGCGCCGTTTTGTCGACCCATCGAAACACCTCTGTGACATGCTACCCTGGCATTGCTCTCTGCTCTCGCTAATATGATATCTCTGCATGAGACAATTACGCTGCATTTTCCGGGGTGATTCAGACCCCGCGGGAAAAACTATGAGGCATCGAAAACGTCGTGCCGCTTCTGATGTGGCAGCTGTCGAGATTGATGACAAGTCAAGGAATTGTTATTTGTGAGGGTCACTTCGGTAAGATAACTGTATATTAATGATGGTGTATCGTGAATGACCGAGGCGACTAAGCTACATATGTCGTCAGCTGATGCAAATGAATTGCCTGAGGTGGAAGTTATGGATATGGAGACGAATACAGCAGTGAATGTGGACGACGCCCATTAGTGGAGGGCAAGAAACGAAAATCAGAGAAAGGCGGCGATTTTAGCGACGGTGTCAAGGCCAAGCCACTGGCAAGGTGTGAGCGCGGGATGCCGAAGGCAGGGTCGCTTGGGCCTGCAGGCACTCATAATAGGGTGGCGGAAGGTCTATCCGCGCGTCCACACCCCCGTCGTGATGCTGCACAATCATCTCACATCCACCTGCCTCGCAGGACATGCTCGAGATGGAATGCGCCCTCGACCGCCGATCGCCGTGTACGTACGCTTGCAAGTCGTCCGCCGAGAGGGCGGAGCGTGAGAGGCGGCTACGATGGCGGGATTCGCGTCGCGCTTCCTCTGCCTTGGCAGAGCGGGGCCGCCGCATCTGAGATCGTGTCGGGGGGATGGGGAGGGGCCGAATGAGTGACCGAGAGGATCCGATCGGCGTGCTCTCATGTGAGCTCGAGGACGGCTCGGGAGCGGCGGCAGGAACGTTGGTGTGGATGGACAAGTCCGGCGCGGACTGCGGGATTTGTCGAGGCACGTAGGGCTCGATCGGACCTGGAAGGGGCGACGGAGAGGACGGAAGGGGGGAAGGAGACGGGGAGGCGTTCTCCACGCTGATATCTAATACATCGGTCGACTTGTTCCAGAGTTTCATTTCGACGGTCTCTTCGGTTCCGGGGAACACCGACGCGTTGTCGGTGTCTGTACCCGCGAGATCGAGGCTTCGCGATGGTTGATTCGTCGCAACAACTACGGGGCGGTCACATCCGAGGACATCGGATGATACCCAGCTCCTTGGGACCACGTCCTGGGCCTGGACAGTCGCCGCGTGGTGACGGTGTCGCAGGAGTATCCAGAAGAGGACGAGACCAACAAGGAGGACTGCCCCGGCAATGCCCAAACAGGTGCCGACAATAGCACCAACGCGGTGATGCGGCGGATGCTTCGGGGTATTATTGGTCGTGGCGAGGATGGATGATAGCTTTTCAGCACCGTGTAGATACCGCGCGGGTTGAAACGGTAGCTCTGAGGAAGCAGTCTCGCAACTCATCGGTGATGTCGACGTGGCCTGCGAATGCAAAAATTGAACAGGCAAATGGTGTGAGCGGGAAAGGGATCATCGAGCGCTTATAGAAAGGCTTACCGCGTCACAGACAGGCCATTGAAAGGCTGCGGCTTGGAGGAAGAGGAGGGACGTGATGTGGAGCGAGAGGGAGCGATGCATGCCACGAACGGGCGCGAGGGAGGGCGTTCAAATAACAGAGAAACGGAACGACGGGCCAGGATTATTATTGTAGTTATAGCGAAGGCCAAACGCCCGACGCCCAAGGCGAGCTAGATCGGGCGATCTGTGGGCGCGGTTCTTCTGGCCGCCGAGTCGACTAGTTGCAATCCTCGAATTTGGCGCGCAAATGGAAACCAGTTTGTTCCTTACTGGTGTACATGTGCTGAGAAAAAAAAAAGGTCGCAATTAGCGTGACCCTTGAGATCTATTGTATGACCCCTCGTCGAGCAGCCCGGCGCATAATAGAGTTCCCATGCGTGCGAGCGGCCCGACCTCAGCCTTTTCGTGTTTAAAAACTTTCAAGAGTTAGTTTTGCTCGGTTCGTGACAGCGAGCCGCGTGGTCGCGTGGATGTGTGGCACCGTAAGCGGCAAGCGGAGTGCGGCTCCGCCCTGACTCCGATTTCCTCGCTTCTGGGTTCCATAGTGAGCTGCTGAGCTGCGGGCTGCGGGAGCCACCCCAAGGACGGGAGTTGTTCCAAAAAGTGGCGACTTGTTGTCAGGTTCAACAACACCCCGTTGCTCGTCGTATCCGGATGCTTATTCGGATATGCCTTTCCTGCGAGAATATCGACCCGATGCGGACGCCTCCGGCACTTGTTGCCCTGGACGGACTCTCGGGCGTCTTCTCATCTCATCGCCGGTCCCCTGCTACAGTACTGCATACAGTACCGTTCGACACTTTTTTTGATAAACCTAACTTTCACTGCTCCATCCATTTTGCCCATACTGAGGGAATTTCAAAATAGTCCACATGAACATCACAATCACCATGCAGAGCCTAGAAGGATATGTACCGCAGTGTCCAGCGAGGCAGCGTAAGTCACAGTCGCAACACAAACGAGGCGACGGGACCGCACGAAACAATTCGTACCGTGTCCGTGTCCGATCATGGCATCACCTTCAACTTCGGATGGAGACCGGCAATATTAATAGGTTTCCAGTCTTCCGTCACACCACGACGTTTGACCCTTCGAGCTTCGGGACCGTACCAATTGGTCGACCTTTTCCTAGGCCTCAACCGCGATGAGCACACTTTGCGATATTGCGATAAATTTACTGCATGACGACCGTTTGGACAGTAACACTCTCCCACGGCGCTCGCTCTGCGAATTCTTGTCCACGCTCTCTGTACCTGGAAATTTTCCCACCAATGTATATGCAGGACGCAGATCGTTTCTTGCGACATGACAACTCCCACCCTCTTTGGATCTCATAAGCAAAAGAACCACCGTACAATGGTGAAGCTCGTGAAGGAAAGACGTACTACGTACCGTGGGTTCCTGTCACATACCACATGCCACATGGAATCCTCCAGAGAAGTTCGTAATGTATTTGACAACAGTCGCCGCATTTCTAGAAGTGACGATGACACCCGCCAGACCCCTCTGAATTGCATCCCAAATATGAAGGAATGGCCGCATTACCACAGTATCACGGTGGTTTGAGGTCTACGATAAAACCGTAGTAAAGCCTATATATACATCAGCTGAGACATTGGCGTGATCGAGCACATTAGCCCCGTGACAATCTCGTCATTCGATTCCTGAGCGACGACAGCGGTTTAATGAAGGGGCGGCAAACCAAGACAGGACGTGCTTCTGTACGCTCCAGACAAGGCCAGCATTAAGACGGCAACCAAGACAAGGCGACCCTCGAAATGGCCAGAATGATGTTCTTGGCCATTACCTTACTAGTTCACTGAGACGGCGATGCTAGTCGGTCGTACAGGAACTCACGGTTCTCCATGGCCATCCTTAGCTGCTGTTACAGTACAGTCGGTACGCGTATTGTAGTCCCGCCTTGGGGATTAGGAAAACCAATATTACTCAATTATGATATTTAAAGGGACTTAACAAGCTATTAATTAATGCAATCCCATAATTAATGCAATCTTATCGGACGAGCGATATATCAGGGTCAGGTTCAGACCATTTAGCACATGGGCTTTTATGATCATTTGATCCAGACAAAATTCCCCGGGATAGTGTCTGAACCATCAAGTCCATGGGCATCGAGTTGAATATTGAAGGCATGATTTGGATGTGTATGAGATCTGCAATCAAAGTGACCAGCGGTAGTCTCGTGATGACGACCTTGAGAGTACCTTTATGTGGAACGATTACCGTACCATCTCAAAATGACCTGAAGAACACTTCTTCAGTCGCAGTCAGCCATGGATCGAAGCACACGAGAAAAGGCCGATTGATGGTGTCTTGAACTTGAGAAGTCTTCTACTACGTGGATCTCTGACGAGGAAGTCAGGAGTTGAGGCACCAGATTCCGTGAGACTTGTGCCCTACATCGCTACATGCGATGATGAGATAGACAGATGGCGACTTGCGAAATCTGTAGATACATCGCCATTTCCGTGACTCGTTTGGGTCCCTGATACACAATACAGCCCAGTCACACAGAGCGACCGCCGACATAGAGCATCGACTTGCGCAGATTGAAGATAGACGACTGTCGTACATGAAAGAGGGGTCAAATTGTGACGCAACCCGCAGGCAAAGTTACATAATTACGGCATGGGAGGTGGCCGAAATATTGTAGCTCCGAGGGGCGTCGGCCACATAGGGCGACCCAGCTTACTCGTCGTTCTTGGCGTTGTACCGAATTTCCATCTTTTCGTCGCTTTTCTGCTTCCAGTTCTCTCACATCACGCATTCTATTGTCTCTGGGAGCCACAACAACAGTACCAAGTTCTCGCGCGAGGCTCTTGCCGCCTCAGTACACCATCGAGCCCTCATTAAGATTCATTCCCAATGTCAACACCAAGCCTCCCATCGTCCATGGCATCCTCACCTTTACCCTCTCCACCGCCACCACCAATAGTTCAGCCGGACCACTTTTATGGTTCAGAAGGCGTGCAATTCCCGCCCTCGCCAAACTCAAATGGCAGGACATGGCTAGATCCTGAGGACGACCCACTCGCATCCCACGGAATCCCCGTATTCAAGCCATCTATGGAAGAGTTCGAGGATTTCGAAGGATACATGAATAAAGTTGAGTGCTGGGGCATGCGCAGTGGCATAGTAAAGGTCATTCCCCCAAAACAATGGTCAGTCAGTCCGTTCAATGTCTGCCATGTACGCGTGCGACCTTTCGATCTAGGACCGATGCCTTGCCTTCTTTGGCGCCTCAGCTCGCGAAGGTGAAATTAAGGAATCCCATCGAACAGCACATGCTTGGACACGGAGGACTCTTCCGGCAACAGAACGTGGAGAAACGACGCGTCTATAGCGTGCGGGAGTGGGCCGAACTCTGCAGTAAGGAAGATCGGCGCGCCCCTAGTGTCGATGAAATCGGTCTACACCCCGCACGAAGGGCCGCAGCCCCACCACCACCCAAGACGCGTGCAAAGAGGGGGGAGAGGACAAAGTCGGGCGTCACCAAGGCGGCGTCAGCCGGTCCGGTCTCCATACCCCTTGAGGTCGATAATGCAGCGCCGAACGTCAATGGTCCTACGTCTTTCGAATCTTCTCCAAATGATGGGAATTCAAAGCGGTCCAATTCCCCTTTGAACCCTTCTGGGGGTGATCCACCGGTGGAAAACTCGGATAATCTTCCTACGCCAGAGCATCTCAAACAGGAGGAAGAAGAGAACACCGATGACGATGAAGGGCGTGATGACAAACCTCAGCCCACCAAAGCGAAGCGCAAGTGGCAAACACGCGAAATGAGAGAGGCTCACCTCGCAGAAAGAGCGGCTGCCGATGCCATCTTCATGAAGTCTTTCAATCCCCATACTGACTGGCTCCCTCCAAATACGAGAGCGGAGGACTATACGCTGGAGTTTTGCAGGGACCTAGAAAGACGATATTGGAGAAATTGTGGCTTTGGCGCGCCAGCGATGTATGGTGCCGATATGGAAGGTTGTACCCATTAGAGCCATTTCTTCCATCAGGCATCTAACAAATATCTGGCAACAGGGTCTCTGTTCACGGATGAAACCCAAGCATGGAATGTTGCTCATCTTCCGTCTTTCCTCAATCGCCTTCTTCCAAGTTCGTCGAATGGCTTGCCAGGAGTGAACACCCCGTATCTTTACTTCGGCATGTGGCGAGCAACTTTCGCATGGCATGTGGAAGACATGGATCTCTTTAGCATCAATTACATTCACTTTGGTGCCGGAAAGTTTTGGTACGCAATTCCCCAAGCCCGTGCCTCAGCTCTTGAGCAGACAATGAAAGGTGAAATCTCGGACCATCTACGTTATGACTAAATATATTTACCTTTCCTTCTCAGGACATTTCCCGGAACCCTCGAGGTGCCCGCAGTTCCTTAGGCACAAGAGTTATCTCGCGTCACCCATGATGCTTGCGAAAACATCGTGCCGTCCCAACACCCTCGTCCAAAATGCTGGCGAATTTGTCATAACATTCCCACGAGGGTACCACGCGGGTTTCAACCTTGGCTTCAACTGCGCGGAAAGCGTCAATTTTGCACTTGATAGTTGGATTGAGCTTGGACGGAAGGCACAAGCGTGCAACTGTGTCAGTTATAGGTATTGTCTCATTTGTTGACGTCCTGTTTGTCATATACCGACGCCCGTATTCTCAATAGCGTCCGCATCAATGTCGACGAGCTTCTTCACGAACGGGAACTCGCGATGGCAAAGGCAGGAAAACTCAAATCAAAACCGATGCCCTCCCACTCTTCATTGTCATCAGCTCGGAAACGCAAGTCAGATGAGAATGACACACTAGGCTCAATGAAGAAGGCAAAGGTCTCATCTCAGGTGGTCCATCCCAAGGTCACCATCAAGTTGAAACTCGGCCCACGGCCGCCTGAGCTCGAGCCATTTCCGTGTTGTCTCTGCGTCTCGCTAACGCGCGATGGTCTGCTTCCCGTACACGACAAACCTGTCGTGCAGCACCCTGCCTTTGTTGATACGAAGGTGTGGATGGCCCACGAGAGCTGTGCGCGTGTCCTCCCTGAGACGTGGTTGGATGAAGTGGAGACAGGCCCGGTGCTCGAGGACGGTACAAGGAAGCGCGAAAAGATGGTGTTTGGTGTTGATGCCATCGTCAAAGATCGATGGAATTTAGTGAGTGATCACCCTCCTACAACATCCCCACAGTTCGCCCATCAGGTTGACATCCACAGAAATGTACGGCATGTTCCAAGAACCGTCCCAAGATGCATGGCGCCCCGATCCAGTGCACAAGGGGTAAATGTTCCAAGGCGTTTCATGTATCGTGCGCGCGCGAGGGGGCAGAACATGGAATAGTATACAAAGAACTCGGTGAGGTGGAGAAGGACGTCGTTCTCGTGGATGTGACACAGGTCTCAACTCCCTGCGCACCCATGGATATCGACGGCGCTATTTTGCCTTCACAGAACCCCTCCTCTGATTCGGTGGATGCGGCGCCGCCCAACAAGGAGGCAATAAAGGTTGTTAGGAAAATGGAATTTCAACTTTTGTGCCCCCAGCATAATCCTGTAAGCGTCCCGACCCATTTCCAGGATTTCTTTGCTTATCAGGTGTTTTGGTAGCTCGTGCTAGAAGCCAAAAAGGCGAACAAGCAGGATAAAATTCGGAAGGACTTGCTCGCCCTTGCGCCGATGTCAAGGATCAAGATTCGCGTTAGCGCTGGCATATTTGAGGTTTCCCTTGTCAGGGTAATGGAGGAGTCCAACTCCGTTGAAGTATTATGGGATCGTGGCATTAGGCGGGAGTTCAAGTGGGGCAGCGTCGTCTTTGGGAACCTGGAGGGGCAGACAATCGGACAGAAGCCCACGGAGGCGGCGCCTGAATCAGAGCGTGCGTGTTCTTCATTTATCGCGGATTCCATAGTCTGAGCCGTATTGGGACGCTAGATCAAGCTGGGGCATCATCATCCAACTTACCTCAACCACTCGCCAGCTCGGGTGCTACAACCGGTCCAGCGGCCACCTCCGAGCCACAGAAGGTTCACATACCTTTCCCGCCACGCATGGGAGCGTATCCATATGCTATTGGCGCCTGGGGGTATCACTATCCACCGTTTCCAGGTCCAGGTGTGCCCTCTGTACCGCCTGGAGTCACGCAAGGGGACTCCGCGACAAACATCATGGCGTCAGGCACTTTCCCTTACCCTTATACGGCCGTTCCGTATGCAGCTGGACAGTCCTACGTGCCTCCAATCAAGTACCCATATGGAGCCCCTGCCGTTACAGCATCCACGTCGGATGGGTCGTCGCAGCCAGCCGGGGTTACACCGGTGCCTTCCGCCGCTCAAGCACAGGAGGGGCCTTACAACTGCGCCATTCAGTGGAAGCAGCCCTATAAAGGACCGCGTGGTTCCACTTCTGCTGCGCAACCGCAAGCGGAGGTGCAGAACCAGTCGACGCCATCGGCGGACGCAGACGATTCAACGCAAAACCAAGGCGGGGTCGAGTCTCCGATAACTGATAGTGAGAGCGCCGCGCCCTCGACCAGCAATTCTATTCCGGCTTCCACCACCACCCCGACTTGAGATTCATAGCATTCACAGCACACAGCATAAGGATTGACACTCGACAAGTTTTCGTTTTTTGACCACGTATCCTTATCTCTTGTATTTGATATGCCGCATGCTGTTTACGAGCACAATTACGTGTCTATGCCTTTTATCGTGAGAGAGAAGCAGCCTCAGAGGGCTCGGGACACCAAGGGTCTATTCCACGATTTCCACCCAAAAATCGGTGATGACAAATCATCAGAAGGTAGCGCTGCATGCCAGTGTTGCGAGCGTGTTGGCATACAATAGTCTGAGACACTTTACTCGAGGGCTTCTATTGATACAGCACCCGTTCCTCGGGTGTCCTCGCCGCCTCGAAGCAAAATTTTGCGGCAGTTGGCATTATATTGTTCAGTTATTGTTCTTGCAGTGGTCAAATTGAAACTCAGCTGCATTGACCCAAGGACCTCGGCGCTCGCCGAAACACTTATCCGCTTGCGGATGCAGAGGGAATTCACCACCTTGCTGCAAGTCAGCCATCAGCTAATATATGACAATCGACAACACTTCGACCATAATCTTCACGATTAATACCGTCATGAAGATTACGGTCGAATTGTTATCCACTGTTGCCATTGCGATGCCAGGAATGGGAATGGGTGAGGTGAGTCGTCGAAAGCTGCATCGCTGCTTTGGCTGACGTATAGTCAGAGATAGTGCAGAAATGACAGCGATATTCTGGGATTGACCTCAGAAGTTGGACCAAGTTGGCGTTCAACTTTGGTCGCGGAGCTGCAGAAGACGATCCTCAATACTAGTGTTGATGAGCAAAAGTGATGAGGGGGGTTGGTGATGAGTGTCACTATGTCGATGACCAGTGACCAGGTAAGAAGATCTGTTAGCGACGTATATCATCTCTTCCAGAAATGTCCCATTTCTTCGCATTTCCTACATTGTCCACCTCACCCGCGGAAGGTCGAGTGACTGATGTCCCAACACAAATGGACCCTCAACGCCTCAACGTGGGCTGAATAACTCTTGACTCGTGTCCATTGGTAAAGACAGCATCTGCGGTCTACCTAGTATTGGTACCCCGATACTAGGGGGGCTTCAATGTGGGAACATTTCGATCGTCTACCAAGTGCTGCTATTCAAGTTGCTGTGCCAAAGGCATCATCATTCCCCGGCTCAATCTTACAGTAGTACTACAGGACGCAATGGCCCGGAAGGGCGAAATGGAAGAAGTGTCAGCGCGTCGTAGCTATCCTGGGCCTTGGTGCCACTGAGCACAGCTTGCAGAAGGTTACTGTATTCCCCGGCACAAAAAATGCAAGTATAGTAGGGCAACTTGGACAGTTGCCGTGCCTGGCATCGGCGGCTGGGAAGGACCACCTGTCGTTGGTGACACTTTCCTCATCACCTCACGCGATGCGGTTCATAGTCTGGTTGTCGAGCTGTACGTTTTACATTCTCGGACTCTCAACGTACGTAGGAGATACCATGGGTTGAGTTCTGAAATCTGAGAGCTCGTTCCTCATCTCGATTCTAGTCTATACGCGATTAAGGCGTGCACATAGACATTGCCTCATCGCTGGATTGAGACCAAGGTCCAAGGGACGTAAGTGGGTAATCAGCAGCTTGCGATGTCCACCATGTCCTCTGATGGAAGTGAAGACAAAAAAGGGATGCTTTCCGGGTCTGACATCGGTACCCCATCCTCCTCCGTATGAAGGGACTGGTGGTCATGGGGAACGCGAGTTGCCATGCCTATTGTTATGCTCAGTTCGTGTACACGAGTGACTTAGGCCAAAGGTTTCGCGTTCGCAGCTATGGGAAATATGACATTCCTACGCCGGGGCTGATCTACATCTAAGGTAAGGAGCACGTCAAGAATTTCCCCAATCCTTGTAAGGGCCTTCGTAGCGGAGAAAAGGAGCAGGCAATCGACCGCATGTGCAGAGTTCCTCCTAATGTTTGGATATGTCGTCCACGAGTACAAGTTGTAGCATGGATTGAAGATACGAGACCTGACTTATTCACTTTTATGACACCACAAGCATGGGTCCCGCGTCCAAAGTTAACGGTTATTCCAGGTTAGCAACCACCACGTCTGCCTGCCACGCGTGCAGTGAGGACGAAGAACCATGGGGTCCATATTCACGGGCCCATTGCGGCTCCGGGCGCAGATGATGTCTCTTCTGGCACAGCTCCCTGCTCGACGTGTCCCGAGCGTGGTTGTGAAAGCTGGGACCCACTTCCACGCTTTCCTTTCCCCTTTCCACCCCTGCGCCTCTGCGGGGGGAGGTCGCCTGGTTCGACGTTGCCGGTTATAAGGTCCACGATGCCGTCATCGTTCACGGTGATTGATTTCTGCTTGCTGCTTGCACCCTTACTCTTGCTATGTCCTAGGGGCTGCTCGGGAGGTGCATCTTTTGGCTGGACTTCGACTTGCTTGAAGCGAATCCGTTGAGACGTGTTGGCAAGGTGGGATACCTTGCGCCTTGCTTGGTCGTGGAGATCTGATATATGTGCGATGGGTGATACGGATACATGGATCGAATGAGATAAAACCTTTTTCCTCGGTGAAGAGGAGCTCAGTGCCGAGGAGTGACTGGTGTGTACCCTGAAAAATTGTGCCAGAGAGCTGGAGAAATGGGCTTGGCGTATCCAAGCCCTACATGGGGTAAGTCTCGAAGGGTAGATGAGTAAACGTCCGCGCACGCACGATAAGACGATATGTGGAGCTACTCGGAACGAGGGTGGGCTCAACGGCGCCAAGGTCGAGGGTAACGTAGGAGATCTCCTCTATGACTCGGCCTTGTTCGTCGCGCTCATAGCATTCATCCGAGTCAAACGTATCTACTTGGCGGAATCCAGGGACAAGTCGCTTGTCGGAACTCATGATGATGTTGGTTGTCCTGAGCCGGCCCGGGAAGCACCCGCTCGACCACCAGTTGTTCCGTCGCGCTCCTGTGCCTTTCTGACTGAATGCTCCCAACGTCCCGCGCAGCGGGAAAATCCCTTTCTCCTTCCTCTAAGCAGTGGCTTGCGCGCCACTTCGATGACCCCTACGTTCGCCAGCGTCTCTCCCACCCCGCCCAATACCGTTCGCGCTCGGCCTTCAAGCTACTCGAAATTGACGACCGCCACCGCCGGTTCTTGCGTGCCCCGCATGTTCGCGCCGTGGTGGATCTTGGCGCTGCACCGGGAGGCTGGAGCCAAGTAGTCGCGGGATTCATGGGGTGGCAAGGAGAGAGGTGGGCGCACGCTCGCACGAAGCAGCGCTCCGCTCAGGGCGATGGGCGTTGGGGGCTGAGACTCGACGCCCCGAGTGAGCGCTGGAGTGAGGGCGCCGAAGAAGCGGACGTGGAGGCTGAGGGTAGAGGCGTGGTGATCGCGGTGGATAGGTTGAGGATTTCGCCGCTTTCGGGTGTGCATACGCTTCAGGCGGACTTCCTTGCGCCTGAGACGGCGCCCATGGTGGAGGCTATTATACGTGCAAAAGCCAATCCTGACGGAAAGGCAGATG
Organism: Russula brevipes; assembly: GCA_022496215.1. NCBI lineage: Eukaryota > Fungi > Basidiomycota > Agaricomycetes > Russulales > Russulaceae > Russula > Russula brevipes. Next base: position 23,429 of record WTXF01000078.1, on the reverse strand, counting down.
TGATACTATCGGACATGGCGGCCAATGCAACTGGAAATCGAACACGCGATACGCAAGATTCGCTCGACATTTGTCACGCGGTGTGGAATTTTACAAGTAAGCACCTGCGGACTGCGCAGAGCACGGACCGCAAGAGGGGCGGGGTCTTATTGTGAGTGCATACCTCTGAGTCTCGCCGACGGACAAGCACGAATGAGCGATTGCAGGCTCAAACATTTCGAGCACCCCGAGCTGCAGCAATTTCGTAAAGTTTACCTCAACCCAAACTTTCATAACGTCCTGTATATCAAACCAGACTCGAGCAGGGCTGCCTCGAGGGAAGGTTATTGGTTGTGCTTTGGCTTCAAAGGTGTAACTGATGCACAAAATAACGAGCCAATGAGGGCAGCTCAGTAGTGGTGCAAGATGCACTGGCAATACGAGGCTGCACGTTAATCATTATGGACGTGAAGCGAGGCTGTTGGAAGTAAAACGAAGGGCGAATCAACATACGGGGCATCGCGCAGTTCCGAGATATACATGGGATCACATCTGTCGCACTGGGACTCACCGGGAACTAATAAAGTATGGTAGCAACTAGCAACTCGTACGTTGTCTAACCCGAACGATGCCACGATGTTGTAGTGAAGGTACGCCGAGAAGTGGTGGAAACGTCAAACTGACGTTCCCCGGTCCTCCAAATGCTGGAACTCTGAGAGTGTGACTGGCCCAACATAGCGATGAAGAGCCGTGTGGGCTGGTTTCGGCATGAACAAAAAAAACTTGGACTAAGTCCATCAGTGCCACGAATCACAGAGAACAAAAAATGTTGTCGAGTTGCAGAGTGAAGGAAGCAAGAGGCGATGGCAAGTTCTGCCATTTGGAGGGACCATGGGAGAGATACAAGTATGGAAGCGGGCCAAGTTTTGGCAAGTGAATGGGGCCATCGTGCAAATAGAGGGAATGTGTAGGTTGATATCCGAGTCGGGACATGTGTGGCCCGGGGTTGGTATCTGGATATCATGATGGTGTTTTCACACGGGAAGGATTTGCCAGGCGTCGTCCAGGCACCATCGAGGCGGTCTGTCAGGGCGTTACGGCCTTTGTGTGGCCTGGAACAGTGGCCCAAAGGTCTGCTTCGAAAGTCGGGGGAGAGGCTGGCAGGTCGGCATGCAGCACTACAAGCAAACAAGGTAGCTGAGGGGGTCAGGGGGTCAGGGGGTCCGGTCAGGCGTCACTCAGGCCGGTCAGGCCGGTCAGGAATGGTATGCGGCATCGGTGCGGCAAGTACCAGTAGTCATAATGACGGGAGCCGCATGATTTGTGGGACCGTGACACGCACAGGACGGAAGATCAGAGATCAGAGCATAATCAAGGGACAGGTGATCACGGTGATGGGAGTGTTTGAAAACCTGCTTATTTTTTCCCTTCTCATATTGGCCACCCATTTGGTCTAGGGCCATGGGCTTCGAATTCCAGAGTTCCACGAGGCAAATATGACATTGTCTAGTGCACTGCCTCCACAATTTCTCAGACTAAACCTGCGAACATGTAGCATTATCAGACACGTGCCCTGAAGGATATAAGACCCTCATGCGCCTCATGCTTCGTATCGAAGTAGTTGTCTTCGGAGGCAACATGCCATTCGTTTCCGAGACAAGTAGATGGTCCAGACAACGCTATTTCCACGCTCATAGCAAACTCCCTCAGGCCACGGCTTCCGCCCCTTGAATTACATACTTGAAATCAGGCCTCAAATCTTCTGAAGTCCCTGGGAGTCTCAAAGACCGCAAAGGCCATAGGTCCCTTGCTGGAAGTCTGCTTGAGCCCTGTGACTCGGACCTTCCCTCGGATTCCCATGACAGTCTCCTGTCTGTCCAGTCCGTGGACCTGTTTTCAAGAATCAATGGGCACTCATTCTCAAGGAATGTATTCCCTGTTGACAGGAACACGGAGACTGCTATAATGGAGAGGAACGCTCTGTGTCTAGAGTTCACATCCGAAGTGGACATCTTTGAAGCCAGGGCAGTTGCTACTTCGACCCAGCAAGCTGAAAGCTTGATGGCCCCTCTACGCCACCAGGGCAGTCGCGGCCATGACCGTCCTAACCAGGAACACCATGCACAACAAGGGCACATGGTACACCAGTTCGGGAGTCCAGCCGACGAGACGCTGGCGAGTAAGTGCCCCCAAGATATCCGTGCAGAAGCCGAGGTAAGCAAATACACCGGAGAGAGCCGTCCCAGTTAATGGAGCGAATATTGCTATTGCAGAGATCTCAGGGCCTGTGCGGGTCTCCTTGCGAGAAAACTCACCCATATGCAGGGCCTAGCAAGCGATGCAGAGATGACGGCCCAGGGGGTTGGCCGAGTGCCCATGATCACGGTCAAGGGGCGACTGATGCCATTGTGCTCAGTGCGTATTCCACGAATGCCCAGTCATACGACTGTAAGCTCAAGCACGCACTCGGATGCATCCCATTCCATTGCCCGAGGTAAGGGAAGATGATGAACAGATGTTCAACAACGGATCCGATCTAAGCAGCTGAGCGACTTGCCCAGAAACCTAGTGCTCGGCAAATACTATCCGCTGTGCGCGCAAGAGTGTGGCGGGGTATGAGTTGATTTGAAGAAGGAGATATGGTCACCCTTATGTTTGGCTACAGACGGCACAAAACTTACGAGCTCTGCGCGGCCCGTTCTGTACTTGTCTTGTCGGTGTTGCGTTGTAACCTGCGTCGACATCTCCGTGAGATTTCGTTCCAATTCTAAACGTTCCCTCCGTTCGAGCTGAACTACAGCAAGCCCACACGGTATGACATGATTTGATCATCACAGAATCGCAGGAAAAACAGATCAGAGAGCATACATTTCCTTACCCGCGACTTCGTGTCGTGCGCGAAGTGCGTTCGCTCGCTCGATCTGCAAGCGTTGCAGCAACTCAGCAAGGAGCTATTGTTGTGAGTGGATTGTGATTGTGTGTCCTCAGAATGTACCACAGCACTACTACAGCGAGCTACTTCTGCACGCGGAGATGGCAGCCGCCAACGTCTGCTCGAGGAACACCTTCGTAGGCTGAAGGAATCTGAAGGCAATATCCACAAGTAATGGTGAGAATCGGTATTCTGGCAGTTGTTGCCCGTGCTTGCAATTGTGATCACATTGAGGACAGGGACTGTGGAAACGTCTGCATATCGGGATGAAACGCGCGTTGGGATCTTCATCCGCGTCCTTGACGCGCTAGGAACGCACCAGCAGTTTGCTGTACCTGCAGCAATCGTGCTGGCGCCTGCCCTGGAACAGGAGGATGATCGGCTGCTAGGACGTCCCGCAGTGATACTGGACCTGACTTGGATGAACCTGCGTCGCGGCGGGAAAGTATGGCAATGGTCGTTCACTTATGCTGTGGGACGTTGTGGTGAGAGGTGGGAAGGATCGTGACGGGTATAGATGATCCATTCTCGGCGATTGCCGGACGAGTTGACTCGACTCGAATTCACGCAACCGCAGATCTAATCCATTCGACCACAATAATGTCACAGGCCTCGCCAGATGAAAGGTATCAGCTCATAACCCGCCGTCTACAAGAAGTCCTCGGCGGTGACGCTATCAAAACCATACTCGTGCAGGGCAAGACACCAAAATGCTACTGGGGTAGGTGCTCTTTCGGCGTCGCATATAGAGCAAGACGAGCTAATCGTAAATCAGGAACGGCGCCGACAGGCAGACGTGAGCCACAGGTTATATTGACCCTGTCGAGATGGGCCACTAATCCCGGCGGTGCCCAGCGCACGTCGGTTATTTTGTGCCGCTAACCAAGATTGCCGACTTTTTGAGGGCCGATGTCGAGGTGCGCGTGCCGCACAACGCTTTCCTCACTGCCAAACACTGACCCTCGGTTGGGCAGGTCAAAATTTTGCTCGCTGGTATGGAAAATTGCAGTTTTCTTATCACGGGGCCTTGACGCATGTTCACAGACATTCACGCCTTCCTCGATAACCTGAAGGCACCTCTTGACTTGGTGGGACACCGAACCAAATACTACAAATTTCTACTCCTTGCCGTCTTTGAGTCGCTCGGCATTTCCACATCGAAACTCACCTTTGTCGAAGGCTCGTCGTATCAGCTCACAAAAGAGTATAATCTCGACAACTACCGGTTATGTGCGACCGTGACTGAGCACGATGCCAAAAAGGCTGGTGCAGAGGTTGTGAAACAGGTCGAGAGTCCCCTCTTGAGTGGCTTGCTCTACCCCGGTCTACAGGCCCTGGATGAACAGTATTTGGACGTGGACTTCCAATTTGGCGGCGTTGACCAGGTGCGCGAACAGATTTAACTACACTTCCGGCCTTTGACACCATGCAGCGGAAAATCTTTACCTTTGCAGAGCTCTACCTTCCACGCCTTGGCTATGCAAAACGTGCCCATCTCATGAATGCGATGGTCCCTGGCCTAGCAGGAGGCAAGATGTCGTCTTCCGACCCAGATTCGAAGATCGATTTCTTGGACGCCCCGGCTGACGTACGGCGCAAGATCAAAAAGGCATTCTGTGAGGAAGGCAACGTCGCAGACAACGGCGTGCTGGCGTTCGTCGAGGCCGTGCTCATCCCCATTTCGGAACTCCGGCTCGAACGTGCGGCAGTGCGAAGGGCCGGCGGAGAGGGTGGAGAGGGCGTGGAGGAGGGGCAGCCGTTTGCGTCCGAGGGGGCACCCGCCGGTACGGTGTTCAGTGTCTCGAGGGACGAGAAGTACGGCGGCTCGTTACACTTCTCCACGTACGACGCGCTCAAGGAGGCGTTCGAGAAGCGCGACGTGCACCCGAAGGATCTCAAGAGCGCCGTGGGGGACGCGCTCGTTAGCTTGCTCGCGCCGATCCGCAAGCGGTTCGAGGAGAGCAGGGAATGGCAGGAGGTTACCGAGCTGGCCTATCCCTCCCCGGTGCCGGAAAAGAAGAAGAAAAAGGTATATATTCCCTTCGCAGACGGCGTGGCACTCGACGACTGAGAATGCGAATGTTGTAGGAGAAAGTGTACCACCCTCCTCCACCTGGGAAAGGGAAGAACGCGAGCCAGACGGACGCGGCGACTCCCGTCAGTGCTCCACCAGGTCAAGTTGATGGCCTGCCGCTTTCCAGCGCAGTGGACACAGGGACGACGTCCAACGCAAACTAAAAATTCACAGACCGTAGATACGTAGAGAGCTTTCATCTGTATTACTGCATGGTTCCAATGGGGAATTACTTGAAAGAGTGTCCATTTTACCTTATGTTGTTGGGGGTAACATGACTGGGTTTTATGTTTGACCTTAACATTTCATGCTAGCTTAAACTTAAGGTATATAGATAGAACAGGCATTAAAGGCGACAATGTATGTGAGGTCATCCAGTCAGTCAATATAGGTGACACCTCAGGCAGGGGCGGGATCCGGAACGGTCCTCATTGGTCTTTCTTACCCTCTGCTCGGCGTTCTACCTCTTTTTCTGCGGCGAAACCTGCCTCCTCTTCCTCAGCGACCATCTTTTCCTCGACGACCTTGCGTTGTGCAGCATCAAGACCGCTTGTGGCAGCACACATGCGTTCACGGTATGCCCGATACTTGTCGTCTGTTCCGAGGATACGGTCCCACCACCTGAACGAAGTGGAAAAGTTGTTCACGAATGCCATATGGTGGAAGTCATGGTGCTCTGCACCTGACCAGAATGGAACGATGTGCTGCAACGACCACGGGAAATCTTCACAGATAAACAAAGGAGGGGTCCGTGTCAAGTCACATCATTAGGCGCCACATCACGAGATTGGACGCACCGTATCCAGAGTGGGCGTCAATGGCTTGGAAGAGACGGAGGGTGATCCAGATGTAGACAGTGACGATGTGCAGGTTTGGCTTGAACCAGCAGTAGAGCAACGGTCCGAAGATCGTGCCCGTTCCGAGAATCATGACTTCGAGCGGATGCGCGTATTCCGCGGCGAGGCCGAAAGGCGCCGAATACTTGTGATGGAGCTTGTGAATGTGCTTGTAAAGCAAGGGCGTATGGAGCAGCTGATGAGCTACAGAGTACGTTCCACCAGAGGCGTGGGTCAGTCAGTTGAGGCGAACCGGGGCGTAAGGGCGAACAAAGTACGAACAGAAATAGTGGAACATGTCCTCGAAGAAAAAGAAAAACGCGAGCTGCGGAGCATGTGTTGCCACGAGGGGAACGGCACCTGCCAAGTGCTCATGCCAAACGCCTCTGCGACGGGGTGGAAGAGGAGGATCTTTGTGAGCCGGTTAAATCAACGAACAGGCCACCAACCGAATGGGTAAAGAGTGGGCTTACGGCTGGTCCCTCGACAGTAAAGTGGGAAAAGAGAACGCCCTTGGTACACTCCCACTGCTCTTGTGGTGTAGGTACCTTCCCAGGTTGTAACTTCCACTTGCGGAAGTATGGGAATCGCGTCAATGATGATCCACGGTATGCAGCGACCGAAATAGACGGTCTGGGTCGGAAGATGAGAGTGAGTTCTTTCCACTCGCAAGTATGAGAAGGGGAGGAGCGAACCTCATGGAGGATGAATGAAGCAATGCCGGTCGCAATAAGGGGGTTTCCTATCCAGATGTACCATGCCATCCATTGCCTCTCGAACCAGTTGAGCTGGGTAAAGTCTATATTCAAGGTAGCGTAGAGCTGTGACGCCGTATGGTGGCTGGAGGGACCGACAAATGTGGCATTAAGAGACATGGCGGGAGGAAAGGGGCGAAAGAAACATCGTTCCGCTGCTGAATATAAAGGCGGAGGAAAATGGTGCGAGACTTTTTTTTTAATTTTTCGCGTGTCGTACGTGGCGTGGCGTGACTTGCAACAACACGCGCCCGGGCATCATGATCGTGCTGTACTGCATCAGCCGACCAGACACTCTGATTCTTTCAGCATGTTGTACAGATACAGAAATATAACGCAAGATAAAAGTGGGGCCATAGACGTCAACATTTATAAATTCGGTTAGCTTTCCCCATTCTACCATGCTTCGCTCATTGTCCGTTCACAGCGCCGTTCATCTGCGAGAGCGCTGCGTCCGCCTTGCGTAGGTCGCCTTCGCTCAGCGACTTGAATGGACCACCACCGGGCGTACTGGCGCCGGACATGACCGATGACGCGCGAGAACGCACCTTCATCACCAGTGGGCTACAATGACACATCAACACCAGGTTGTCAGGGAGCCCTAGAGACACGTACAATGGATAGCTGTCCTCTTCATCCTCATGCGATTGCGCCCACTGGAACCCTCCTCCGCGGTAATCACTGGTCGTAAGTGCCTGCATCTGTAAGGAATTGTCAGGCAATCCGATGAGAATGTCGTGAAGAAAACATACCTCTTCCGTCAATGTGCCGATATCCCCTGGCGTCGCAAAGCCCGTCATCTTGAACCTTGGGCTCGCCGGGGTGCTAATCGCAAGCTTCTCTGGACCAGAAGCAAAGTCAAAGTCATCTTCTCCATCGCTATTAGCATAGAACGCGTCGGGGTACGCCCGGCGAAGCCCAAGCTGTCGAGCCTTGGAGTACTCGATACCCAAATTCTTCCAATCCAACAGTGGCGAGAGTCGCTCGACACGGTTGCGTTGGTTAATCCTCTGTCTCCGCGTCTTCAACGTGAACGAGAAGATGTGTTCGCTAAGTTGGTGGACGGAATCTTCGGGGGATTTCATTCGCCTGTCAACAATATAGCACCCTTCATCTTCCGGTCGCTCGATCATGTCTTGCATGAAACAGCCAAAGCCCGACAGATTTGTTGTAATGGATGGAATGCCCATCTGCGCAGCATTGTCAGTCGACATGTGGGAATGTTCAAGGCAGGCCAGTACATACGACGGTGCACTCGGCGGGTGTGTAACCCCATGGTTCATAATAGCTCGGAAACACCCCGAGGTGGCACCCTCGGACAAACTCCTCATAGTCCATGCCAAGCACCGGATTATTTGCGTTGAGGAAATCGGGGTGAAAGACGACCTTGACGCGGTCATGCGCAGCGTTGAAAAGCCTGACACGCCGGATTTGATTCAGAATAGGGTCGTTCGGGTCATCTGCCATGTTGTGCGTCGTCACTGCTGGGAGCGAGTTGCGTTTGAGCGCAAAAATGCGCCGCTTCAGCTGCACTTTATCCTCCTCGGACAATAGATTCTCCGGACTGGGGAGCTTTGAAAAATCGCTTGAGTTTTTGTGAGCGAGGTATGGATCCCTCGAATCGAGGGAAGGCATACCCATTCGACTGAACCGCCATGTCAAACAGCCGCGACCCGATCCTGTTCTGAATTTCTGTCACCGTGTCCTTGAGCTGTTTTGTTACGGCTTGACCTTTCAGCGAATCGATGGTATACGAATGGGTCTGAGCTGGAGTGATGATGAATGCCACGATAGTAACCACCGAGCCTGACGATTGTAGACGAAATTGAGACGTGCGAGTGCTTCGATGAACATGTCAAGCCCCTTGTTCCTGTACTCGTAACGGCCAGCCGAGAATATGTAGAGCGTATTGTCGAGGTCAAAGTCGACATGTCCGTAAAAGTGACCTCGAACGAACTCGTTGATCTTCTCTTTTGCAGTCGAGTGGAGGTTCTGAAACTCGTGCATGGCTTGAAACTTGACGACATTCAGACCGTTTGGTAAAACGCCATCGGGCTTGCGTTTCAGGAGGTGTTCGGCCTCGTAAGCGGTAATGTGAGAGACAGTTGTGAAGACATCTGCGCAATGTGCACTCGAGCGTTCAACGCAATATCGGTGGTAGATGCCACGCTTCCCGGCTTCATGATCGACGTCAAAGTACTGGAGGTTGTTGTAAAGTCGACTGAGCCGGCGCAGAGGTATCGGCCGAGGAGGGTCGCGTGGGTCGTGAAGATCGTGGTGACGTCGATGTGCCGCTTCCGGCAGAGAGAGATGGCGACCCCAGCCTGCCATTCGTGGAAATGCGCAACCACGGCGGTATGGAGCTGCCGGGAAAGATACTGTTCATCGGGGAGGAAAAAATTAGCAGGGACTCGGGGGCGCGAGGAAGCTCTATGGAGGCACCTCGCCAAGGAACCAGGCGACGACATAGCCGAAAACGATGCTCTCGTTTGTTTCGTGGTCGTTGGGTGGTGTCGGGATTCCTGCCAAGTTCCAGAGATCGCCCTTCCACTCGTCGAGGCGATGATACTGGCTGCCGGTATCAAAGAGGAGGACGTGGGGATTGCCGTCGATCAGCCAGCGACCATAGAGGCACTTGACGCCTTTTACGCGCATCGATTCGAGGGTGCTAGCGATGTGAGGGTCGGACGGCTCCTCGGCCTCCACCTCCATGGGAGCGGATTTGTAGGAGAGGGGCCCGATGAGGGTATATCTGTCGCCAAACTCGGAGACGGTGACGGGCACCTTGGACTTGATGACGGTGTAGATACCGCCAACCTTGTTCGCCACCTCCCAAGCGCATTCGAAGAGGACGGGGTTTCGTACGTCGCGTTTCTCGTCCGACATTTGGGTTGTTGGCGATGTGGGAGAGGTCAGAAAATTTAATGGAAATTGCTATAAATCGGTACGGCATGGACGCTGCAGTCTGACTTGCGTCATAGTTCACACGCACGGTGCGGTCATTTCGCTGTCTGGCTGGTCCGGCCGGTCTGAGAAACCGCGGGCGTCCACGTAGCGTCTTATCGCCCCGCCATCCCCGCCTGCCCGCCACTGTCTCACATGACGGCGCACAACTTTGCCCCCCAATCGCCCTTACTAAAGGCCCCGCCTCTGATCCTTCCTAGACCCAGAACGTACCGTTACTTGAAAGGCCTCGCTCGCTCTCCATCCATTCGCGATTCCCTCAGTGGCTCGGCGACTTCCGTCTCTTCAATGTAGGGTTCGGCCGTGCATCATATACGTGGCCTCGTTCGCCTTGTCGTCACTATAATTAGGGCCTGGGCTATCCGACAAGAATGCGGAACCAAATTCACTGTTCTACGTATAAACCAATGGCCTCGCACGAAATTGAGTCACGCACCTCATACCATCTCATAGCTTGAGTGTCTACTGCCCCAGGCCGGCCTCAGAACTTACAAGTGACAACAACCTTACTCCCGTGACCTTTTTTTACCTTACCAGTACTCTCCCAGGTAATTCATACAAACTGACATGATACGTATCGTGGATTGTGAGTCACTATAGGACCCCAAAGTCAATAGTGGCTGTTGTACAAGGAGTCCTCCGTACCAACGGTCAAAGGCATGCATGTATGAAAAAGCGTATAAACAACTTCGGAGGTCGAGTTCCTACATCCTGTAGTCCAAGGAAACCAACCGAGCAAGCTTCAGTACACGCGTAGTTGCACCTGCTGATCTCCACGTATGGGCGCAGAATCACTACATTATCGTCATCGCAGAGATCGTGACTTGCCCCTCGATCATGAGCGCGATGGGGAAGGGGGACTCGTGAGTTGCTAGTAGGAGTTGATGAGCTCTGTGCTAGTGCGCGCGCATGGATAATGGCTGGTGTTAGTTACATGTCTAGGAATCCCAATGATGGCCTCGTAATGCCACCGGCGTTACATTTTGCTGATGAAGGCCGCGGTATACGGCTCGACGTCGTGATTACTGCATCGCTCAGCAAACATGGTTAACTTCAAACTGTTGTAGTCAATGAGATGAGTTGGCCAGTAGCCAGTACTGTATTGTGCATTCGGCCATGTGAACAGGCGCTCCTCTCAGCGTGAGTTGAATTTTGAATTATCTTATGTACGATTATCACCGATTGGTAATCGCGCTAGAACTGGGATGTGGAGCAGGCGAAGCATCGTGACGTCATTATTGTTATGTGGTCCGCATCGTGAGCATTCAGTGAATCGAACATGGACTGTATGACTATTGTTAAAATGACAAAAGTCGTCATATAACTTGGGATCCTATCCGCATATATTTCAGATTTGGGAGTGCCTTCCATACGCTAGGAATCCTGGCTTTTCTAGCGGACAGATTCACTTGTGAGATCCCACTTTCCGAAAAGCAAGCTGAAAGCCGTTGATAAACAGAGTGTAGGCAGAAGACAGACGGATGACGCACTCAAACACCGCCATAATTGTCCACTTGCGGTTCTCAGCTTCAGGGAACACGAGTGAGCGAGGACCGTAGAAAACCTCCAAACGGTGATTAGCTGTGTGTACCAGCGAGGAAGAAAGAATAAGACACGTAGGTACCCACCTCATCGTTGACCTCATGCCTCTTTCGGGGCAGGCAATGCATGAACTTCCAATCGGGATGGGCGCCTCCCTCACGGCAGAGCGCTTCCGTTACCTGGTAGCCAGTGAAGTCACGCATGCGTTGCTCGTACTCCGCCTCTTGCCCCATTGAAACCCTGAGGTGTCAGGTTAGTTCTCGCATTGACAAATATGGGTTGCCTCAAGCGGGCGTACCAAGTATCGGTCACGACGACGTTTGCGCCTCGAACTGCCTCCCTCGGATCAGCGCCCCACCATATCTTCTCATCACACTTGAGCTCTTTTATGCGATCCCACACAGCTGCGGGTGCCTGATATGAAGGTTTTGGAGGTGTTGCAATACGTAGGCTATGGCCAAGTCGTGGGTAGGTCACCAACATGTCATGCAACACGTTAGCAGAGTCTCCGACGTATGCAATTGTTAACGGCCGGAGTTTTGGGAGCGTCATTGTGTCTCCCTCTGCTGTGGAGCCGGGTGGTGCTTTAGAAGGTTCAAAAAGGTGTGCGTGCTCGTGCAGTGTGAGAAGGTCTGCAAGGGTTTGCGTCGGGTGCCAAAGTGAAGACAATGCATTGAGCACAGGTACCGGTGAGTATTCTGCGAGCTCCTGGATACGAAATGGTGCACGTCAGTGTCAACGATGGGATTATTTATACTCGGCATTCCACACACCTCAATTCTGAGTGATCGCCAACTCGTGCGAAAATTCCTTGGCACATTCCACCAATAACGAGTGCTGTGTCGCGCGGAGACTCATTTACCCCAAGTTGTATGTCTTCTTTTCCTAAAAATAATGCGCGGCCACCGAGCAAGAGCGCTGCGGTTTCCGCGGAAACGCGCGTGCGAGTGCTACGTTTTGAGAAAAGGAGGGCAATAGACTTGTTAAAGAGGGACTGGGAGGGCATCTGTAGGCGAGGTTGCTTTCCTGAGCCGCGCTGAGGGGCGAGCCAAGGTGCCGAGAGCCGCTTGAGGTGATATGAATGGCTGAGAACACGGTTAATCTGGGGGACAGAAAGATCTGCCAGCGTCATGAGATGCGGCACGACCGCCATGGTAATCTTGTTGAGGTGCGAAGAGAAAGTGGAGCGTTGAGTTAAAAGACGGGAAGCGTCGGGCCGGAAGGCACTCCATATGGCCTGAGGTGGACGACGGACAGAAAGACGTTCAGTTCCCCTTGCTTGCCTGTCTGCATTCTTCTATCTTCGAGTCTACTCGACTCACCTACACATCATTGAGACGAGACGAGAAGAGAGAGCGTTGCCTTCACTTCAAAGCTGTTGATATGGCCTTGGGTTTTCGCAGCCGCAACTTAAAACGCATCTTCATCCTCGTTGCCGCCGCCATCCTATTCCGTCTCGCGACCTCTTCCAGGTCATCGTCATCGAGGAAAAAATCCCATGAAATACAGAGCCATGGCGTCCTTGACTTTGTTCATGGCTTAGAGAATGCCTTAGATGCACGGCGTCACTCCTTCCTGGAGACTCGTGTGGGGCGAGATGAGAGAGAGGATCTCATGAGCGACATTGTTCGCAATGGTGTGGATGATTACTGGGAGCGCTTCCAGAAACCTTAGTGAGCTCCTTTTTTTGCACATCCCTCTGGTGATTCAGCGTCACGCAGTATCGTAGGGTCCGACACAACACAAATGGACACACAAAGCGTTATGAGCTCTATCGAGACACTCCTCTCCCTTCATGGCTGGGTCGCTGCCCATTGTCCCACCCTCATTCGCCCATTTGGCCAGAATAGTCACGAGCATGTGTTCGACGACCTTCTTAGCAAGAACCATCTATATTTTGTTGGCATAGTGATCCATTCTGCGGATCACTTTCTTGTGGACCAGCTTGCTGTCATTGTCCAACTTGCAAAACGCTTCGGCCCTTCGCGCCTCTTCGTTTCAATGCTCGACTACGACTCGTCGGACTCCACGGCCACTCTGACGGATCTGTCAGAGGCGGTGCTCACGTTGTTGGGCATCCCGTATAGGATTAGACGGGTCCCTGGTATGACCGTCGATCCAACAGCGGCTTATTACCCTGCGGAGGAAGCTTATATGCGCAACCTTGCCCTCGAGCCCCTCAAGGAGCTGTATGAACGACGCAAAATTAAGTTCCATCGCGTCATCTGGCTCAAGGGATTCACCTGTCCTAATGACATCCTGGAGACTATCAAGGTAAGCGATGCGAACGATGCCGCTATGGTTTGCGGTATGGACTGGGCGGAGCATAACGGCGCCTTCATCTTCTCCGATAGGTATGCACCTTATTTTTAGCCCTCGTGTAAATCCGCTCATCCGCCCATCATCAGGTGGCGCACTCGTGATATCAACGGCGACCAGTTCCGACAATCGAAGTCGTCCTCAAAGCCCGATGCCGTCCCTCCACGGGATAGAATTGGCGCTGCTCGCTACTCCCAGCACTTGCCTTTCCAGGTATTCTGTTGCGAGTCCGGGACTCATGTCGTCGATCCTGCTCAATCCTACTACATGGGAATCTCGTATCGCGCAGGCACGGATTTCCACAACGTGTCCCTGACAGAGGTCTTCCCAGAGCGCGCACCAGACGCACCATGCTTAGATAGCAGCCAAGCTTGGTTTTGCCGGGACCTCTGGCTTCACAAGGCACGCGAGGGAGTTCAGGAGATGGACGCGAGGAATTCTCCTGTTCGTCGTAAGCGCGCTCTGGAAGACGAGGGGGTGAAAGGAGGGCGCGTCCACCGGTTACCAAATGACGCCGACCCTGATGCGAATGCAGGCTCCGATTATGATGCGATGCCTGATTCCGATGTTCCAGACGAGGACCTGTCGACGTCAACCCGCCTATCGATCCCCAATTCTCTCTTCCGGCCTGCGCGCATCCTTGTCAACCCTCGTTGCGTGACGACGTATGCAGGTGTCAAGCACACGCAACTCGCGCTGGATCTTTTTGGTACCGACGATGAAGACCATGGTCTCGGAGCGACAGGGATGTATGTCTTGGATGACTGGGAGGGTGCACCGGAAAGTTTTGTTTGCCAGGAGCAAAGGTGAGACTGACTTCGATCATTGATATCGTGCACTTCATGGCATCCATATAGGCAAACCGGTGGCCGGAAGGCCACCAAGACACAGCGCCGGTTGGCCTATTCCATTCATGAAGACTTGCAGAGGGATCTTTGAGACTGAATGGCCCTTCAGAGAGGATACTTGATCCCAATTAGTGATGTTAAACAATATCGCTTATCATGTATATCCTTGGCCATGGTTTTGAGTGCATTTGGTGCATCAGTGTTGCTGCAGCTTGGCCAACTGTGTGTTAGCTGTGACTGACTTTGGCTCTGATTGGCCAGACTATGGCTTTGTAGCTGGCTTGGTGTGGTAGGCATGGCCTGGCTTGATCCAGCCTGCCTGGTCTTTACACGTTCAGGCAAAAGTTGTATACTGTTTCTAACTGCATCTCTGGCAGTAGGGATCAGCACATGTAACCCATGGGTTACATAATCCTGACCCATACCTGTACCCACCACTACCTGTACCTGCCACCCACAGGTACAAGCCATGTATTGGCAAAAAAAACCACAGCTATATAGTGCTATATAGCATGTATAGCTTGGCTAGCTGTTAAGTGTATAACAGCCCTTTACAAAGCTTGAATGTGTTCTGTGTATTCCTACTGCCACTCAAACATCAGTAACCCTACAAAAAAGTTTTCGGCCATGGTTTGGTCTGGTACAAGACCAAACCAGACCAAACCAGACCAAAAAAGTCAAAAACTTGCAACTTGAAAAGCCAGGTCCAAATTTTCGCAATGGCTGTTGGTCTCTGGTACCCAACCATGGCTCACCATTGCTCACCATGGCTCACAACCCAACAAGTCCTGACAAGTTCAAAACTGTGATAATATTAAAATCAATTGCAATCTACCTAGATCCAATCTATCTAGATCCATTTTTGTGCATGTTTCTCACACTCCTCAAGTGTGACACAGGTCACACTCAGGTCACATTTCTTCAACCATTAACAATTCAAGGTTTTTAATTATCTAAGTACAAGTACATACAGAAAAGTACATCAGGAAAATGGCAAAATGCTGAATGCTTCTTAATGACTCTTATCCACTTATTAAGAAGGGCACCCTGCTTAATAAGAGCAATAAAGAAGCATTAAGAAGCATTAAGAAGCATTCAGCATTTTGCCATTTTCCTGATATACCTATTTTAGTAAATTATATGACAGTGATATGTGGGCACATTGTGCCTGCTGTGCACTGCATTTGGTCGCTTGGTGCGGGACACACGACCTGTAGGCACTGTGATGTTGTGGTTGTGGTCATCGTGGTTGTGGTTGTGGTCGTTGTAGTCGTTGTGGTCATGGTTGTGGTCATCATGGTTGTGGTTGTGGTTGTTGTGGTTGTGGTTGTGGTTGTGGTTGTGGTCATGGTTGTGGTCATTGTGGCTGGTCACCACGATGTTGTTGTCGTGCTGGTCACTGTGATGTTGTGGTCGTGGCTGGTCGCCGCAATGTCGTTGTCATGGTCGTGGCTGGTCGCTGCAATGTTGTTGTTGTTGTTGTTGTTGTTGTTGTCATTGTCGTCATCATGGCTGGTCCATGTAATGTGGGTGACACTGCAGGGGAGGGCTTGCCGAAGTGCATCGGCATGGGACACTCGTGGTAGAGCATCAGCATGCAAGACAGGCAAGGGAAGGAACATCAGTAAATGTACAAAAAAGTTTTCGAGTTTTTGGCACTTTTGCCATGGTTTGCTCTGGTCAACAATTCAACCAGACTCTACAAGACTCTACAAGACTCACAACTCGCAATTGATTGTCAAAATTCAAATTAAATATTTTAAGTTTTTGCTAAGGCAGTATTGCAGCAACTCCCAGAGTCGGAGCCACAACTGGTGGAGCCGTCAGTCTGGCTCTCTTTGGCCAAGCCACAATCAGTTAGTCAGCTGCTCAAACCCGGCTCGAGCCAGTCAACAAATAGGTCATACAAGCTAAAGTTCATGCCTACAGCATGAGACTCTAACTTGTTGGGGGCTGCGCCCCCAAACCCCCTGGGCACGCATACTCAAAGTAATCCCAAGATACATAGATACATCATCATATTCCTGTATATACACTATTTACCTCAGTAGCACTTCACTATATACAATGTTTTTGGTCTTTGCCACCTCTACTCCTGAAGTCCAGATGGCCTTGATATTATGTATGGATGTTACCCTTGACACTGCCACATAGAACTGCCCATGGGTAAACACAGGACTCCTTAAATCCAATCCTACATGCTTCACAGACTGTCCTTGTGACTTGTTGATGGTCATTGTAAAGCAGAGAAGCACAGGAAATTGCCTTCTGAAGAACTTGAATGCAATCTGATCTTCAGTGGCTGACAATTGATCCTAGGGATGAACACCTTCTGTTTAGCATGCTCTCCAGTGATCAGTTCCACTTCTAGCACCCTGTTCCTCCACCTTCTAAGGACCCCCCTTGTCCCATTGCAATGATTGCATACACCATTTGCAGGATCTAAGTTTCTCAGAATCATGATGGGACATCCAATCTTGACCTCTAGTTTTGCCAGTGGAAACCCAGAACAGTTGATTACATTGAGGTACTCAACTGGATAGTTAAGTAAAGGGTCATCTTCTCCAGTTAGCTCAGAGGGAGGAATGTAGTCTGCACTACTGAACAGATGAGACTGGCCAGGGAACTTTTGAAGGACATTTGTGTTAAGGGAGTCCATATCATTATTAAGGCATGATAGGATGCATCGGTAAACCTGCAATAAACTTTTTTGGCTTGTACATCAGGAAAATGTCAAAACGCTGAATCCGTCTGAATGCATCTTATCATGCTTAAAACAGCTTAACTCCTGAATTTTGCTTAGAAAATTTTTACGATTAAGACAAATAAAAATATTAAGGAGATAAGAGGATTTCAGAGAGTCAAGGAGGGTTAAGAAGGTTCTCAAAAATAAGCAGATTCCCAGAGTAAGCAAATTTCCCAAAAATAAGCAGATTCCAAAAAATAAGAAGATTTCCAAAAATAAGAAGATTTCAGAAAGTAAGAAGATGCCAAAAAATAAGAAAATGCCAAGAAATAAGAAGATGCCCCAAAATAAGAACATTTCAAAAAACTAAGAAGATTTTCAGAAATTAAGACAATTTCAGACAATAAGGAGTTTCCCAAAAATCAGAAATTTCCCAATAATAAGAGGATTTCTGAAAATATGAAGAATATAAGAAGACATCAAGATAAACACAAATTTCATAAGGCCCAAGAAGAGGTGTAACATAGGTCACACAACAAGTGACATTCAGTCACACTGCACCCATTTCGACCACCCCTATGGGCCTTACCCACTGTAGACATGCCTGGCTACAGGCGCAAGTACCACACGCGACCAGAGCCGGCCGCGCGATGAACAAGAATGGTCGCGCACACGCCGGCGCGGACCCGGCAAGCCTTTGGCCAGTCGAATTGGGCCTGTTGCTGGGGGATGTCGTTGAGTAGCCGGCCGAAACGGGGCCGCCACTCTGTGGTCTTGATGGGGGAGCCTCCTTGAGAGGAGGCTGTCGCGTCGCCCCAGTCTGAGGGTGAGGCGGCTGAGGCGCCACAACCGCGCATGGTCGAGGCCATGTGCGAGGCCAACTGGCCTGCACACCGGCGACTGACCGATGCAGAGCGGGGTACCACCTGTGGTCTTGATGGGGGAGCCTCCTTGAGAGGAGGCCGTCGCGTCGCCCAAGTCTGAGGGTGAGGCGGCCGAGGCACTGCAACCGCGCACAGTCACGAGGCCAACTGGCCTGCACACCGGCGAGCGACTGATGCGGAGTGGGACGCCACCTGTGGTCTTGATGGGGGAGCCTCCTTGAGAGGAGGCCGTTGCATCGCCCAAGTCTGAGGGTGAGGCAGCCGAGGTGCCGCAACCGCGCACAGTCACGAGGCCAACTGGCCTGCACACCGGCGAGCGACCAATGCGGAGTGGGACGCCACCTGTGGTCTTGATGGGGGAGCCTCCTTGAGAGGAGGCTGTCGTGTCGCCCAAGTCTGAGGGTGAGGCGGCTGAGGCGCTGCAACCGTGCACGGTCGAGGCCGTGTGCAAGGCCAACTGGCCTGCACACCGGTGACCGACCAATGCAGAGCGGGCGCCACCTGTGGTCTTGAGGGGGAGCCTCCTTGTGAGGAGGTCGTCACGTCGCCAAAAGAGCCAAGGCCAGGATCGAGGGTGCGGGCGACGTCGCCATGTGCTGCAAAGACAGGCTAACCCCCCAGACTTCGAGTCAGCTCTGGGGCACCAAGGTCAAAGGTGAACACTCACTTTCTCACCCACCGCCGTATTCCATCATACCAAGGGCCAATCTTCGTATTTTTCAAGCCCCAGAAAGTGGCCAATAAGGGGGGGCGTCCATGTGTCGTCATCTCAGGTTGGCGGTTGGTGGCAGTGAGATGGAAAAGTCAACAATCAAAATCAACAAGTTGTGCCCGCTTACCAATCACATCAACATGTCATGTGACAAGTTCAAACCTTTCGAAAGTTTCGAGTCAACTTGGACTGACGTTCAACTTTCCCCCAACACCGTCACTACGCCGTCCTCCTAGTAGGGGACACTTCAGATGGGTTTTTTTCTCTTTGTGCAAAATCAGCTCACAATTTCGTTTTTTCTAGTGATTTCAACTTCACAGTTGACAGCACCCAACAAAGGCCACCACTGCCACCACCAGGGCTCAGGGCTCAGGGCTCAGGGCTCATCGCCCACACCGCACACATGTTCGTCTTTTTTTTCCCTCCCTCCTTTGCTCCATGTGATTCTGATCCCCCCATTTCTCCCCCCACTTCGAATGTCCATCCAACCTCCTCGACCGGCCCACGCCATGGCGCGCTCTCCAGCCTCGTCGTTGACGTCGGCCCCCGCTGCCCGGCACATGCACCACGATACGCATCCGCATGCGCGCCACCGCATGCACCACCACACGCACACCACCACACTCGTCCGCACGCACGCCACTGCCCACACTACCGCATGCGCACTACACATGTCCACACATGTGCCATCGCCCACATCTGCACGCACACCACCACACACGCACCACTGCACACACCACCGCCCGCATCTGCACGTGCATCACTGCACCTGCGCCACCGCCCGCGCCCGCACCTGTGCCATCGCCTGTGCCCGCACCTGCATCATCGCCCGCACCCGCATCTGCGCCACTGCCCGCCCATGCACCTGCGCCATTGCCCGCCCGCGCACCTGCACCATTGCCTGCCCACGCACCTGTGCCACCGCCTGCCCGCGCACCTGCGCCACTGCCCGCCCGCGCACCTGTGCCACTGCCCGCCCGCGCACCTGCACCACCGCCTGCCTGCACACCTGCGCCATTGCCCGCACCCACACGCGCACCACCACACCTGCTTTAGTTACTTTTGTTTTTGTTTAATGTAATTAGCACAAACAAATATATAAATATTTGACCACTGCAACTTATAAGCCCTGATAAGAATGAATAAGTCTCAATTAAGCAAAATTAAGCAAAATTAAGATTTTCCTGATAGTATTATTTGCTTAATTCATGCTTAATGTGTGCTTAGAGTTGTGTGCTTACTCTGGTCTTAGTTGCACACTCAATTTAAGCTGCTATTAAGAAGGATTAAGATTTCTGGCTGCTTAATAAGAAACAGACCCTACTGAATCTAAGATGACTTCATCTTAATGAGGATGCGCTTAATTTGTCTTAATAAGACGAATAAGACGATTTAAGATGGATTCAGCATTTTGACATTTTCCTGATGTATGAGCTTGTACAAGCCAAAAAAGGAGCAAAAGTTGGGGAAAATTACAGAAAGTCCCAAAGTTGAAAAGGAACCTAAATTTTGTGGAAAGCTACATTTGGCTGTTGTGAAAAAAAAATAAAAAGCTATAAAAAGTTATAAAATCCACAAACAGTAATGGCTGTCAGGAAATAGAGGGGAGACAGTTCATTTCATGAAGTTCCAGAAAAAAAAAGTTTCATTTCTCACTTTTCATCATGAATAGATCCTGGCTTTTTCCACTTTTTAGCTTTTGGACTTAAAAAAGTAAAAGTCAAAAAGTCGGAAAGTTTATGGACATTTTCCCGATGTGGTGCGCTGTGAGAAGTACTCAGGAGGAAGGTTGGGAGTGTCAATGCCAGGATAGATGGTGCCAATAAGAGAGTCCATAGTGTTTTCAGCACATCTGAAGTTGTATGGCATAGGAGTGTAACCCTGTTGATCAATGTGCTTGCCCTGCCCAATATCTAGCTGCCACTTGGCAAACTCCCGCTCTGCTAGAATGTCTGTATTGAGGTGCATGTTCTGATGGAGCTAGAGAACAGTCATGGACCTCCATAGGATAGATCTCTGGATACAGGCACCCACAATCTGTGGCCTTGAACCCTGAACAACAACAGGTAGGATTTGCTGAAAGTCACCACCAAAAACAAAGGTAAGGCCACCAAAAGGCTTGTCACTGTTGAGCACATCCTTAAAAGTGCGATCCACTGTCTCCACAATATGGTGGTGTTGCATAGGTGCCTCATCCCAGATCACCAAGGAAGTCTGGCAAATCAAATCTGCCAAGTGGGAGTTTTTGGAGAAGCTGCACATGGAAGACTCATGGCAGGGAATGGGGATCTTGAATGTGGAGTGAGCAGTGCGCCCTCCTTTGAGGAGAAGAGCAGCAATGCCAGAGGATGCAACACAAAGGACAATCTTGTGCTGAGAGCACAGATGATAACAGAGGGTGTTGTAAAGGTAGGTCTTGCCAGTACCTCCAGGTCCATGAAGGAAAAATATTTCCCCTGATGCAGTGGTGATGGCAGTGGTGATTCTGTCAAAGGCAGAGTGCTGATCAGGATTAAGACTGGCAATACACTGTGTAGCAAGCTGGGCCTGTTGTTCTGGATCATACTGCTGCTGCTCCTGAATAAGCTGGTTGCCCAAGATGAGTGCCCAATTCTCAAAAACCCCTGGCATGGTTGTCCACTCTGCTAGCCTCTTCCCTGTGTGAGAAAGGAGTTTGTCTATGAGGTAGAGACACCATAATCCTGTATCTGTGCCTGAGAGGGGTTAGGGAGGTTTGTAAGGCGCAGAAGTTGATGTCTGAGGTCATCACAGATATAAGGCCAAAAGGTGTCCCACAATGCCCTTGGATCAGCAGGAGTACAGTCACGCAGGATGGTGACAAAGAGATGGCGCAGTTGTCTCCCTGTCTGCATGTCCCTTGCCTCTTGTAAACACTGATGCCACTCATGGTCACCCTCTAAGAGGCCACGTGCAATACAGGCCTCTCTAAAGGAAGGACGTCTGACTCCATCAAAGGTATAGAGGTCATCAAAAGAGGTGGCACCTCTGACAGAGGTAAGAAGAAGGCGCAAGTAGAAGCGCTCTCCAGAAGTGGGGTGGGCATAGTACATTCTGCCAATAGCAAAGCCTCTCTGCCTGACAGTCCACTTGTGATGATCTCTGCTCCAGACCATTTTGGAAGGGAAATCCTGATAGAGGGTATTAAGGATATCCTCATTTCTGTTTCAGCATTGGCCTTGAACCATCCAGTAAGAGTGGTGTCCTTTGTTTGCTGCCTAGCCAATGCCTGTAGTATATTGACATCCTCCTCAGGATCCCAGTAGACTGGCTGTTCATTGGGGAGATGGACTTGAAGGTGCACAACATTGGGGACCTGTTTCTGCATGGGAAAGAAAAAGAGGCACCAATGAGCCTCACAACTGCTGATGTAGCGTGCATCCAGATACTGCTTGATTTCATCTCTACAGGTTCCAAACTCCATGGTGGTCCTATCATGGCCCTTGTACACATACTTGTAGATATACTTGATGGCCTTGATAGAGGCAATGGACTCCACATTGATGTGACAGCGATATCTCCAGATGAGGTACTTGGAGTGGCAGACAACTGACTGGTTGGTGATTTGTTTGCCTCTAACTTCATGTGTCTGGCCAGTGTTGGAGCGCCTTGTACATGCATAAGAGTCATCAGTCACAGAGGTGTGTTCCCTAAATGGCTTAGGAAAACCCTTGGAGCATTTGCCATTGACCATACAGGGGGCATTAGGATTTTGCTCTCCACAGGGCATATGGACCATGTATTTCTTAATGAGTTCAAGAAGTTCAGGATTGTCTTCAGGAAATTCAGAGGACATGAGACTGTCAATGTCTTCTGGAGATAGGGTTCCTCACGGGTATTTCACGGGTTTCGTGTATTTTGGGAGATAGTCCTTCATTGTGTGATCGAAACGAGCCCTTACACATGCAAAATGGTGAAGAATTGACTGAGTTATATCTCCACCAATTTTGAACCAATTTGGATGCTTAGGGGCTCGTTTGGAAGCCATTCTTCACTCGTAAACCCGCGGGTAAATACCCGCGGGTTTACGAGTGAAGAATGGCTTCCAAACGAGCCCCTAAGCATCCAAATTGGTTCAAAATTGGTGGAGATATAACTCAGTCAATTCTTCGCCATTTTTCATGTGTAAGGGCTCGTTTCGATCACACAATGAAGGACTATCTCCCAAAATACACGAAACCCGTGAGATACCCGTGAGGAACCCTATCTGGAGAGCGCAAATTGGACTCAGGCTTGAGGAAGACAATGATGTGGGCATGTGGAAGGCCACGCTTCTGAAACTCAATGGTGTAAAGAAAGGCAGCCATATCTCCCAGTACACCTCTCTTGATGTCAGATATGAGAGTGCTGAGCTTGAGATAGAAGACGCGAACCACAAGTCAGGACGATCAGAGGCAGATTGGCCTTCTAGAAGGGACTGCACAATTTCAGGCCAGGCAGGATTGGCTGTCATAGTGATAAAGAGGTCTCCTCCTCTAAAGAAGCGATTAATGGCCAGGGCATCTTGACAGTGCTGCTACATATTGCGTGTGCTCCCAGAAAAAGATGAAGGCAAAATGAGCCTTTGTTGAAGTGGACGCTTGTGCTCCATTTCTACATGTACTAATATGGATGTATGCTTCCATATGTAGTTTATTACGATACTGTGACTTGGTTTACCTTACACAGTAGTATACAAGTCACGTCACACATGCCCACATGTATATAAGGACTCAGGATTCGCCCTAATCCCATAGTGGTTTTTACAACCCACTTTGTAGTGTACTTGAGTCCTAGCACAACAACTCTGGTGAGCCTAGTTGCTGCGCTGAATGCTGCGCAACAGGTTATGGGCCCTGGTTAGCCCTTCACTCTCTCTGGAATTGCGCCTTAGGGCTGCA